>CM040620.1:73771351-73902158 GCA_022817965.1 Solanum lycopersicoides
TAATATTAATACTATTATATTTTTACGATATATGTCTCGTTAATTATGTAGAAAAATTTATATTTGGCCAAACACCATGTCCTACTAATTACGTGTCCAAATGGAAACTAATAAGTGAGATTAGTGCATCTGTACCTAACTAAATGTCAAGCTACTAAGCGCGGTGTTTAAATTAGTTCATATCTACCATGTGGTTCATATTCATAATAATTATTATACGTGAATAAATTAGATCTCTCAAATTTTAATTAATGTATTTAAATTTATAATATATTTTTTTTTTTTGTGATGAAGATATTCTTTAAAATAAATTATGTAAATTTAAATTAGTTAGATTACTAATTTTAGATCTGATGATTATAAAAAGATATATATCTTAAAATTAAATACTACTATAAAAAAAAAAAGGAAAAGATAGAAGAAAAAGAAGAGGAAATGTTTATTTTATATTATTATTATTATTTTATTTCTTTAAAATCATGTTAGTTTTCAATTTTTAATTTGTATAATAAATATTATTTTTTAAATAAAAAACAAATAGTGATTTAGTGGGTATTTGCCTAACATTATCCAGATAGCTGGTTAAGGTTTTAGTGCGAGACACGGAGACAGACACATTTCCACTCACACAACCCAATTAATGGATATTTACTATTATGCTCCTATTGATCCTTGCGTGATAATAAAAATAATTTCATAAGAAAGAGAAAATTGCTCGGATAATAATTAGTTTATATTTTTTATTTTAAATTGTGAATTTAAATCATAAAAAAAAAAAAAAGATGAAAAACGTATAACGAGGAAAAGGAGAAGAAGGAAAAAAAAAACACAAATAACATCCCTTCGAATAACTATATCTGATTGAATATAAATTACCAAGGTGTGATTTTTTAATCATATTTTCATAAGAAGAATCAGTATTTATGGTACTTTTCATAATTATTAAATATCTAAATTTTAATTTTAAAATTTTACTTATGCTTTAAAATAGGTTATGTTAATTTTTAAAAAGTGAAATATGAAAATTATTTTTAAAATAAAAAGAATGTTAGAAAATAATAATCACTTTTTTAATTCGATAAAAGATAAGAAAAGAAAACTAAAAGAGAAAATTATGAGGTGAGAATTAATCACTGACCAATAAAATAATTTTCTCCGTCCAGCAATATTTGTTGATTATATGTTATTTTGAGAGGTTAACAATATTTATTTATTTTATAAAATTAATGAATAATTTTATATTAAATTTCAAATTTACTCTTATAATTATTATAGTCATTTTCCATTATATTTTAAAAAATAATATAATAAAAATAATAATTACTTAAAAAATATAAAAAATTAATAGTAAATAAATATTATTGAACAGAAGAGTAGGAGAGAGAGTATAATCTATTAAATCAACTACATCTCCTATTTAATAATTTAATGAAAGAGTAATGTCAACTTTCACCTGTGACTTTGTATTTTAGAGTTTAATTGGTCCCCCGTTTGACCAATTAATAATAAACAAATATTATTGAACGCTGCAAAACTCCAAACTCCCTCAACCCAACAATCCTTTCTTTTCCTATCATCGAATAATTTCGTATTGAAAAAGGTGTCCAATTTATTTCTCTTTATCTTCTCTGATTTTGACAGGTAATTTATTTGTGAATTTTGAATTAGCCCGTAATAATTAATATAAATATTTTACTGTAATGTTTATATTAATTAAGTTATGTAAAAATAATTTTAAAAATAAGTATTATATTAAGGATACTTCGTAAGATTTATTAAAAACGATGAATAAAGTGAAAACTTATTTTTATAATAACAGATAAGTGAAGGTAAACGGTGAGAATATTTATCTATGTTTGAGTTTATACTAACCTAATTAATTTGATTTTACAGAAGAAGCTCTATAGATATACAGTTTATAAATATGACAGTAGACCTAACTTAAGGGTGTGTTTGGTATGAAGGAAAATGTTTTCCTGGAAAACAAGTAGATTTTGAACTTATTTTCTCATGTTTGGTTAGTCAGTAGAAAATATTTTCCGGAAATAATTTTTAGTGTTTGATTTATGAATGAAAAATATTTTTGAGAGACATCTTTTATTTTTACTAGAGTAAAAAATAATTTATGAAATTAAAAATATTTTTTAAAATCAAAATTATTATTTTTTGGGGTGGGGGTGGGTGGGGTGAGGTGGGGGTAGTGGGTTAATTTTTTGGGGAGGGGTTGGGGTTGGGGGGAGGTCTGGTCGGGGGGTCAGGGATCGAGTGAAAAAATAAAATTTTAAAATTGAAAATATTTTTTAAAATCGATGATTTTCCCAAAAAAAATGTAATTTGAAATTGGAGGAGAGTTTTGGAAAATGTTTTCCTTAATTTTTGAAGGGAAGTCATTTTCCTTAATTTTGAGGAAAATGAGTTGATTTGGAAAAACATTTTCCATAACTTTTGTCCCAACCAAACATGGGAAAATTGGAAAACATTTTTCCTTCCTACCAAACACACTCTAAATGATTTATTTTTCGGATTACTTCATTTTATGATTTATGTGTTCCAATGTTTGTTAGTTAGTAAAGTGCAAAATAAAGCATTGGAAGTTATTTTGGGCTAAAAGCTTCAGAGATTGGGCTTTAACATTCGAACAAACTCAAAGAACTTTTGATGGACCTTATTCGAAGTCTTACGAGGCCCAATAAGATTTAAGGAAAAATTATATAAATTGGTACATTTTGATAAATAATTACTGATTTTAGCAATGCTTTTTATTTATTACCATTTATAGCAATACTATGTTAAATCTGCAATATGTATTAAAAGTAAATTATGTATGCAATATATATGAATTATAATTGTTTTTTAAAATATATTATGTTTGTTTGGTAAAAATTTGACACATTGTATTATAAGTGTATTAAAATGTGTGATAAATGAATTATCTATCATTAAAATTTGTATTATATTGAATAAAAATTATTCTTTGTAATATGAATTAAACTTGTATTATAAATGAATTAAAAGTGATTAAGTGAAAAAGAAATATTATTGTTATAAATGGTAAATATTTTTTAATTATAGTATATTTATGTAAGTTAATCAGTTTTTACTCTCTTGTTTTCTGACAAGACCAATACAACTTCAGCCTAATTGAACCTATTCACAAAAAACATACAAGCCCCTAGATAGAAGGGATGCTACAACAAAAAACAACTTTTTAGCGCAATAAATATTGATTTAATAAAGAGTGTTAAAATTTTTACTGTCATTAGTTAAGTGTCATTAGAATCAAAGTCGGTAAAGGCTTAGGGATATATACAAAGAGTGCTAACTACCGCTAAAAATACATATTTTTAATTGTATTTGTATGTTATAACTATAGTTTGTATAAGCTGCATAGCAAACTTTATATATGTTATGACTATTAATCTGCATATTTCGGTATACATATACATAAAAAATATGTATTTGGCTCTATTGGTATATTTCGATATACAAATAGGTTCTGCATTTATATATTTCGTATATAAATGAAATGGCAAAAAAAATGAAATATTTGCTGCAAATTACAAATAAAAAAACTATAATTATAACATTTAATTTGAATTAATAATTTACTATTTTATACAATTTTTTTTAAATTGATACAAGTATGTTCGGTCAAAGTTTTTGAAACTACCATATTTTGAAAACTATTATTGATAAGAGATAATTTGTGTTAATCACGCAAATTTTAAAAGTAGTTTCAAAGTAGCAACTAGTATTTGACCAATCTTATTAAAAGTATTTTAAGTGTAAAAAATATGTTAAATTATTTTAATAATAAAGAAGATGATTATTTACGCCAAAATTACTTACATATTGAACATTAAATACAAATATTTCTATGAATGTTAGTACGTTAATTTTCTTGCTCGTATAACAATTTTTTTTACAGTTTCTCCATTTTAAAAAGAATGGTCTAGTTTGACTTAAAACGAAATTTAAGAAAAGAAAGAAGACTTTTTAATCTTGTGGTTCTAAATTAAAGTTATGTCAAATGTATCGAAATATCCTTTAATCTTGTGGTCTTAAACATGTCACGTGGAAAGTTAAAGTTAAAGTGTTGCAAAAAAAAAAATCATTTTTTTTGAAACATACTAAAAAAAAAATAGGATTTTTTTTTTTTTAAACGGAGACAATATGATTCAGTTGTTAGCATTTCCTCTCTCATAAACAGATACGATAAAACACACGCACCAGATGAGGAAAAATATGCATGCATCATTCTGGTATACATTGAAATTTGGTGGACTGTTACCAGATAAATTTAATATCAGTTAGGATTTTTGGTGACAAATTTATTTAAACGGTTGTTCATGTATAACATATTTCTTTTAAAGACATCTCAATTATAATATATTCATAACAAGATTAAGACATTAAATATAATCTTTATCAAAATCACCGTCTGTCCTGGGGCGACTCAATAACATTGGAGGCCTAAAGCGAAATTTAAGAGAGGGCTCCTAATATATGTTTTCTTAATCATATATACTTTTATTTAAAATCTACTTTTCTACCTATTTTAGATGCGAAGTTATTAGGTACTATTTTATAATAAAATTGTTTTAATAATTCATTTTCAAATGGTGATATGCAATTTCCTTTGCATAAATCATAACACTCAAAGTATATATATATATATATATATATATATATATATATATATATATATATATATATATATATATAATAAAAACATATATAAGTAATTGTTTTTTTAATTTTCTTTTAATAAATCTGACTTTGCTGGAGAAATATTTATCCTTTAAGGAATTTATACCTCCAAATTAAATCCATATCGCACCAACATATTATGTAACTTGTTTCTTTTTTTTTTTTTTTACTCCCTTATTATATTATATATGTAGGATATTGTTCACACACCTAACATTATTAAGTAGTCTATTTCAACATTTATTTATTACACACAAAGGTTTGAAATAGCTAGTGAAGGACAAGGAAAAAAACACAATTTATTAGGAAAAACCATGCTAAATATAATACTTAGCAGGAGTTTATTTTAAAACATGTAGCATTATCTTTTTAACTTGTCATTCGACTTTCTCAAAGTCGAAATCAAGTGAGTAGTTAGCCACAAGAGCCACACGCTGGCCCATAGTTCCCACTAATGCACCATCGCAAGTCAATAATTCGTAACCCAATAATCGTGGCGATTTCACAATCTTGAAACATGATTTGCTATCTTGTTGCCCCGTTTCCAAAAACGAAGTTCTTTCTTCTCTATCGTAAGCTCCGACTTTCCAAATTGTATAGTCACCACACTTTTCCACATTGGAAATAACGAATTGGATTTTGATTTCTTGCTCTTCATACACACCTGGGCCAAAATGACTAGGTGGAATCAATCTCACGGGTGTACCCTTAGGTACAACCTGACTGTAACGGAACACACCGTCTGGACAAGGGGCAGTTGAACCTGGGGAGTAATATAAGTATATATCACCACCATAGGGACCCCGAGTAGTGTAAACCATACGATAACTCGAACGAGGGTCAAGTTCTTTACCGTTCGTGTCTAGTAACGGGACAGGCTTGGCAGTGGGTAGGTCAATGGGATTTTGGGAAGTGAAAGTTGATGAGAACACCACAATCGGAACCAAACACAGACATAACGAAAATAAACACTTGTTCGTCATCATCATGTTTAATTTGATTTGTGTATAATGAGTTGTGATTCCTGTATCCTAAACAACCCTTTTATTTATAGACTCTCAAATTCCTTGCCATGTTTTAAACATGGGCAACTTTCACATATAGCAAATAAAAAATTCATATTTGTATGCTATAGCAAAGTTTGCATAATTACGCTCCATAGCAAACATAGAAACTGTATAATTCGCTATACATATACAGTTAAAGCAAATTGTATAAAACGAAGTGTATAAAACGAGAAAGAGAAAGACACTTGGGCAGAAACTGTATAAAAATGAAGTGTATAAAATGAATTGTATGATTATAAGTGTATAGAACGATTATATACAATTTGAATTTGTATAAAATGAGAAAGAGAGAAAGACAAAAGAGACTTGACAAGGAATATACAATTGAATCGAATTGTATAAAACGAGAAAGAGAGAAATTAGATACAATTTGAAATTGTATAAAACGAGAAAGAGAGAAAGAAAAAAGAAACTGGGCAGGGGAGTATTTTTATTGTACAATTATAAGTGTATTGAACGAAAATATATGTACTTGCATGTGTATATACAATTTTCTCACGCTTTATACAAACAGAAACGCAATTTATACATTTCGCTTCTGTTTGTATAAGTGAGAAAGGCAAGGGTGACGAGCGAGATTTGGGAGAGTGGCGAGCGAGATCTGAAAGAGGGGAGAGAGGGGAACAAGAATATATGTAGTTATACAATTTCCTCTGCTTTATACAAGTAGAAACAATTTTTATACACTTGTGTTTGTATAAAAAGTGAGGAAGCGAGGGAGAGATTGGAGGAGAGTGGCGAGCGAGATATTTGGGAGAGAGACACCTAGCAATTTTTTGCAAACGTTTGCTATGGAGCACAGTTAAATCAAACCCTAGCTACTCCATTTATTTTAGGTTATTAGTTTGCTATTATATACAATTTTCCCTTTAAACATTTATGTTGTTCTTTAACGTGGGCCTTATTCCAAGTAATTAATTTTAGGGATTTTTTTTAAAATGTCATTATTTTGATATTTAATAGGACTCATAGTCAATACTTTAATATTTAGTAAAAATATCAAAAAAGAAACAATTGGTTAAAACAAAAAGGAGAAATTAAGGGGAGAGGAAAATATTAAAAAGAAACAATTGCTTAAAAGTCTCATCAGTTACAAAAATTCAAAAACAAAAAACTAATTCGCAATTTATTCAAATACAATTTTCATCTCTTTCTTCTTTCACCATGTTCTAAAAAACATATCACCATTGTTCTAAAAATTCAATATTCAATTTTCTTAATTTTTTTTGTTTCTAAACACGTTTATTTACCATACATTATCATATTTGAAGCAGTTTATTCTACTAAGGCATCATTTTGACGTCATGAAATTATAATTTATCTTTAAAAATGTCTGAAATTGTATGAAGTTATTTGGCTATCATGTTAAGGTTATGAAGTTTATGTATCTCCTTTTAAGAAATTTTTCAGTATTCAAAATACAATACTCATGTATTCATGGTATACGTATTAATCCATCTAAATATGTATTTTATTTTGCTTATTTCCAATATCACTTTGTATACCAAATAGTTTGTATTTATATATGATTTTGTATTCGTCCTAATGTATACCATAAAGTTTGTATTTAGGTTTGATTTCGTATTCGTCCTAATGTATACCATAAAGTTTTGTATTTATATTTTGATTTTGTATTCATTCTCAACTATAATAGCCAAAATACATTTTATTTATGTATTCATTAAATGTGCATTCATCCTAATTGTATCAATCAAATAGTTTTGTATTTTATTTTGCTCATTATATGTTTATACCAACTAGTTTATCTTTGATTTCGTATTCATTCATAATTTTAAATAATTAAAATATAGGTTTGTATTTAGATTATCACTTTATAAAGACAAATTTGACTACAAACTTCAGAACATTCAAAATACTTCCAAATACTTTTGCGAAACAACTCAATACCTAAATGCTAATGTAGATTCTACTAAATTTGAAATATTAAAATAAATCATAAAAAAAGATCGACAAAAATTATTTTAAATACTAAAAATCTGAAATACATAAATATTTGATGAGTATGTTAGCAAATTCATATAAAAAAATTTTAAAAAAATGACGGAAAATCCTCAATACATACAATCCAAAAATTCAACATAGTGTGTGATTTTGAAAACAAAATCTCGCAAAATAAATGATGAATTCAAAAATACCTTTATCAATTGAGAGATTTCTTGATTAATTAATAGATCTGAACAAATTATTACGAACTTCAATAATTAGTCATTCTTCAAACAATTAGGGAGAATAATGGTGAAATTTTGATGAAAGAAAAAAAAAAAGAGAAAAGTGAATGATGGGAATGGTGAAAAAAAGTTGATGAAAGAGAAAAAAAAATGAAAAGTGAAATATGAAAAATAAATTTAATGGTACTAAATCAAATGAAGAAGTGTAAATGGATAATGGATGTAGAAGTTGATTCAGAGTTGGACTGTTTTAAAAAATAAAATTTAAATAGAAATCACTTTCTAAAATATTGATATTTTGACATTTTCAATAATTATTTTAAAGTATAGATATTTTTACTAATTAAGTTAGGAATTGTGACTAGTTTGCTAATTTTCCCTTAATTTTATTTTTCATAGACTGAAACATCTTTTAATCTGAAGGTCATAGATACAAGTTGTAAATACTTTTATTAAAGTAATAAATATATTTTTCGACACTGCGATTGAAATAGAAGTGTAGTTTCAACTTGAACTTCATCTTTCTAGAATGCTGATTTTTAAAAAATACCCAAACAAACTGAATAATTTTGTGTAATATTTCTCCCTATCATGTATATATGATAAATTGAATTTTTGTCTAATATGATACATTCCTCCTTTGTTTTTTCATTTTAAAAATGTCTTATGATATATTCAAATTGGGAACTTTAAAATTCTATATGTAAAGCAAAAAGTAAGACTGAATTTTCTACACGTTATAATTTGTATATTTGTTTATTTTTTTCAATATTTTAAAATTTATTTATCTCTTTACTAATAATTATTTATTTATTAAAAAAATTAACATCTCGAATTGATATTCATTTGATTCCCCAAAAATATCAAATAGTAATATTTTCTGAAAATAAAAGGATAAATTATAAAATTAATTATAAAATTATTATCGAGTAATTATATATAAGCTTAGTAAAAAAAATCAATCTCGTATTTGTTTCTTATTGAATACCCGTAACGGTACCGTTTGGACATCAATATCCATTATTGGACCTGTTATAATGATTCCAACAGGACCATTGGAATTTGGATGGTTCTTCTTAAATTATTATTACATAAAATAAAAAATTACTTAAATGTTCCACTACTTCAATTTCTTACGTCGAATATTTGTAAAGAAACATCCACATCATTCACATGGTCGAGGCGGCTAACAAAAAAACACTGTTTATATAAGATTACTTTATGATTGTGCTTAATTATCTCTTATTTTATTTGTCTTTCAACTCAATCTCATTTATTAATAAAATATATACTCTTTAGTTAGAGATTTTTTATCTAAAGATTTTTGTAGTTGGAGCCTCAACAACATCTTGAATGAGTGCATATTTAAAATTACGTTCATCCTTGATGATCATGTAGTATAATATAATACATGTAGAGTGTGTTTGGTATGAAGGAAAACATTTTCTGAAAAATGTTTTTCAATTTTTCCATGTTTGGTTGGGACAAAAGTTTTGAAAATATTTTCCAAATCAACTCATTTTCCTCAGAATTAAGGAAAATGACTTCCCTTCAAAAATTAAGTAAAACATTTTCCAAAACTCTCCTCCAATTTGAAATTACATTTTTTTGGGGAAAAACATCAATTTAAAAATATATTTTCAATTTCAAAATTTTATTTTTTCACCCGATCCCTGACCCCACCACCACCGGCCACCCCCACCCCCCAAAAAAAAAAAATTATTTTAAAAAAAAATAATATATTTTCAATTTTAAAATTTTATTTTTAAACTCCTAAACCCCCCCCCCCCTCCAAACCCCCCAAAAAATTAATTTTGTTTTTTAAAAATACTATCAACTTCAAAAATTTATTTTTTCACTCCTACCCCCTCCCCTCCCCTCCCCTCCCCCCGCCCCCACCCACTACTCCCACCCCCACCCCACTCACTCCACCGCCCCCAAAAAATAATAATTTTGATTTTAAAAAATATTTTTAATTTCATAAATTATTTTTTACTCTAGTAAAAATAAAGATTTCTCTCAAAAACATTTTTCATTCATAAATCAAACACTAAAAATAATTTCCGAAAAATATTTTCTACTCACCAACCAAACATGAGAAAATAAGTCCAAAATCTACTTGTTTTCCAGAAAAACATTTTCATGGAAAACATTTTCCTCCATACCAAACACACCCGTAATCATTATATCATGTGACATGTTCTTTCTTTAAAACGGAACAGTCCATTTATAATTGCAAAACGTGATTGCGAAACTCTAAATGCACGTGTAAAAATTAATAATAGAATCAAATTATATTACTGACGAAAATTAGAAAAGAATTTAAATATTATTTAATTCGGGATGAAAGTAGTATATATCAAATAATATATTTTATAAAATATTTAATTTATATTTAAAAAGAATTATGAATATTATATATTTAATTAATAACATTATATGTAAAATAATATGTTGATTAGAAATAATAGAAATGAATAATAAAATATTTGAAAAGTACAATAAAGAGTGTGAATATTAGTTTTCCAAATTCAAAAAATTACTATTTAATTCTATAAAAATAAATAATAGACTCTAAAATAAAGAAGGGTTAGAGTGTCCATTCTCTAGTTTACTCTTTTGTCTTATGTAGAGAGAAGCCAGACCAATACAACTCAGCCTAATTAGGGCTAATGGCATAAACATACAATCCTAGGTAGAAGGGATATTGTAGGGGTGTCAAAAATGAACATAATTATAGATAATTGTTCAAAATTTTTAAGGTTTAGCTAAAGATAATTTTATTGGATTTAATATTAACTCATTTAAGTACTAACTCATTTTAAGAGAATCCTCAATTGAGTCTAATTTAATCTTCAATTTCAAAGACTCTTTATTATATTGATATAATATATGTTTCAATTTCAACTCAGACTAGTTAGGGCTACTAGCATAAATATACAATCCCAGATAAAGAATTCTCAATTGAGTCTAATTTAATGTTCAATTTCAAAGACTCATTATTTGCATTGATGTAATTTAATCTTCAATTTCAACTCAGCTTAATTAGGGCTACTGGCATAAACATAAAATCCTAGATAGAAGGGATATTGTAAGGGTGTCAAAAATGAGCATAATTATATATAATTATCCAGAATTTTAAGGGTTTAGCTCAAGATAATTTTATTGAGTTTAATATTAACTCATTTAAGTTCTAACTCATTTTAAGAGAATCCTCAATTGAGTCTAATTTAATCATCAATTTCAAGACTCTTTATTTGCATTGATGTAATATATGTTTCTATATATAAGGTATGAATCATTATCTATTTGATATCTTTTAGGATTTATCTATTTATTTGTTAAAAAAATTGAGTTCATATTTTATACATTGCAAATCGAGGCTCATATTTTTTTTCAGATTCTTGAATATCAGATCTTTTTTTCTTCTTCAAATTCTTCACTGTCTCGGCAAAATAAAAATATTCATGATGTATCTTCTCAAATTTTTTAAATAATTTTGAGTTAAAATTGAAAGCATCTTCAACAAATAGAGAGAAGAAACTTGAAATCCATCACTTATGTATTGTTCATAATTCATCTTGTTTTTCCAGATTCTTGATTGTATTCATCATGTATCAGCTATTGTTTTTGACTTTTTTAATCTAATACGATATGGGTACGAATTGAAAGAAGAATATTTGAATTGTTTGAAGCTAAACGAACTTGAAATAGAACCGAGAGAAGAAAATTTAAAATTTGAATTAAATGTGGGTGGATTTGGAAGAGAACGAAAAGAAGTAAATTTAAATTTTAATTGGAACGAATCTTTTAAGATTTGGGAGAGACTGAAATGTACTAGATTAACGTAATTTGGATAACTCACAATTAATGATATATTCTCTTTTTTTTTTTAAAAGTGCAACTGAATTTGTTTTATTGTATCTGATTTGATGTACCTGTCTTGTTTACCGTGCATCCGGATAACATTAATTCTGAAGAATTTTTATGAATTAAAAAAAAATCGACATAGAATGTAATTTAGATTCTTACGCTATGGCATTTATGTAAATTATACTATATTTAATGATACTATCAAAATTTATCTATATGGATCCACTTATTTACTAAAAGCTAATATGGTAGTCTCTATAATACAATATAAATAAATTGTTAAGATATGACATCCTTAGAAAATATTTCAGACTTTTAATTTTTCAATATAAAAAAATGTCAATAATTCATTTATATTGAGTTAGAGGGAGTAGCCACTAATATGTATTTTGCTTTATTTGTTCCACGTAGGAGAATAGTTATAAAACATGATTTTTATGTGCTAGATAAAATTTCAACTACAAAATACTTAAACGCAAGAAAAACACAATACATAATTTGCGTTAATTGATAGGATAAAGACATGAAATGGGACTTACTTGAGCAATTAGCAAAAAGTAGATGATTACTCTTTCTTTTGATTATTAATAAAATATTCTCATTTGTTATATTTTATTTGTATGTAATTGGAGTTTATTTTTCTATATTAATTTTTTTTCAAACAATCTTGTTGTGTACGCTAAAACATATTGAAAAATAGTCCCACTAGAGTGATTACTTTTATATTCCTTGTCATGCTTTAAACATGAATGTTTAGGGATGTCAATGGCTGGAGTAGCCGAATAGAATTACGGGGGTGGATTGAGCTTAACTTGTAAAAATATTTGATCTGTACCACCTACTTTGATTGACAATTTTTAAATTTTCAAATTCGTCCGCATAAGTGCCTACTCTGCCTCGACTTAATATTTTTCTCTTCATTTTGTTAACTAACTAAAATACAATGCTTATGTTATTAATCTTGTATGATTTTATTATCTGTATATACAAATTCAACTACTACTAAATTATCCTTGTAATCGCTAATATGTAATTTGCTTTATTTGTTCTATGTAGGAGAATAGTCATAAAATATGATTTTTATATGCTATAGATAAATATTTAATGATAAAATACTTAACGCAAAAAAATACACAAAATATGATTTGCGTTAATTGATAGGATAAAGACAGGAAACGGGACTTACTAGAGCAATTAGCAAAAAGCAGATGACACTCTTTCTTTTGATTATTAATAAAATATTCTCATTTGTCATATTTTATTTGTATGTAATTGGAGTTTATTTTTTCTATATTAATTTTTTTCAAACAATCTTGTTGTGTACGCTAAAATATATTGACAAATAGTCCCACTAGAGTGATTACTTGTATATTTCTTGTCATGTTTTAAACATGAATGTTTAGGATGTCAATGGCTGGAGTAGTCGAGTAGGATTAAGGGGAGAGGATTGAGCTTAACTTGTAAAAATACTTAATCTGTACCACCCCACTCTGATTGATAATTTTTAAAATTTTTAAATTCATCCCGCATAAATTTCTACTCTGCCTTCACTTAAAATTTCTCTCTTCTTTTTGTTAACTAACTAAAATACAATACTTATGTTATTAATCTCGTATGATTTTATTATATATATACAAATTCAACTACTACCAAATTATCCTAGTAATCACTAATATGTAATTTGCTTTATTTGTTTCACGTAGGAGAATAGTCATAAAACATGATTTTTATGTGCTATAAATAAAATTTTAACGACAAAACACTTAACGGAAGAAATACACAAAACATGATTTGCGTTAATTGATAGGATAAAGACAGAAAATAGGACTTACTAGAGCAATTAGCAAAAAATAGATAGCGACTCTTTCTTTTGATCATTAATAAAATACTCATTTGTCATATTTTATTTGTATATAATTGGAGTTTATTTTTTCTATATTAATTTTCTTCCAAACAATCTTGTTGTGTACGTTAAAATATATTGATAAATAGTCCCACTAGAATGATTACTTTTATATTCTCTGTCATGTTTTAAACATGAATGTTTATGGATGTATTGACATTCAATTTTGATCGATCTTTAATTATTTTTAGGAATGCTATTCGATTAAATTGATATTTTAAAATTTATTTCAACTTTCAAATTTTAATCGATTTTACATAAAAATTATATATTTTATTATGTTTACTTTACAAAATTATTGTAATATTATTAAAATATTTTAAAACTTGATAATAAATTTTGAAATAATTATTTCATTCAAATGTTTTAAAATTTAAGTGATTTTAATTATATAATTTTTTTTAGTGTTTGTAGTATTTTAATTGGATAGAAAATTCCTTAATTTTCCGCAAAATCATTTAAATTGTAACTCATTTTATTCTAATTCTTTCAATTCTAGCCTATCGAATTTCAATTTTATTTCAATCATAGTCACTATTTCATTCAAATTCTAGTCAATTTTATTGCAATTTTGATCATTCCAATCCTCAATCCAATTTGATTCTAAGATTTAATCTCAACCGTTCATTCTTTAAGTAGATCCTGATTTAATCATAACCCTCCATCAAGATGAACGGTCCAGATTAAATCTACTTATTTTAACACAGAGACCAAAACCCCTAAAATTTCATTCTCTTCCTTTCCCTCCCTCAGATCAGCCGCTTCTCTCTCCCATCTCCATTCTCGTCTTTGCTCCGGCGAAGGCCATAGCAACCGGCGATCAGTGAATCCACCAGCAGCGGCAGGCACCTGGCAGGCGCTTCCTCGTCTCCAGCCGCCCTTCTCTTCTCTTTCTCCGACCGGTAACAGCCTCCTCTCCCTCGCCCCATCTCCTCTTCTTCTCTTTTTCTCCGAGCAGCAGCAGCAGCCACGAGACAGAAACAGCTCGGCAGGGAACAGCTGCTCCGGACACCCGTCGCCGGCGAAAACAACAAGCAACAACTCCAGGCAGCAGCTCTGACTGGAGAAACCAGCGACGACCAGTAGGCACTGGCCGCCTCTGCTCTCTTCCGGTGGCCAGCAGCAGCGAGGAGAGCAGTTTGGCGAGAAGCAATTCAGGCGGAGTTTCGAATGTAAATGTTTAATACTAGTTTATATTTTGGTATGTTTAATTGATTATTGTCTGATCAATTAGAATAACCTTGCAATAGATTTAATCATGCTGGATTTTACTGTTCCTCTCATATGGATTTCATGTGATTGTTAAATAGCTGCGCTAGCATACTATTGTTACGGTCTTGATTTATTCGTCCGCCATGTTTAGTGTTCTTCCCGTATTTTAATTTTGGACAAATCTTTAATTACTCCGACTTTATGTAGGGACATTGACATTTGATGGTAAATTTTGATTATTCATTTCCTTTAAATCCTATCTGCTTGTTTGTTTAATTTATGAATTTCCCAAAGTTGAGATTTTTTCCCTTATTAGGCTTGGACTAATTTCTTACTCGTCTATATGTGGGGAAATAATTTAATTTTGGCTCTTTCATTATAGTATTACTCTTCCTAATTTATTCTTTGGTAACAAAATATTTTTAAAATCTAATTTGGCTCTCATTTAAAATAAAAATAATAATATTAATTGATCCCTTTTAAAATGGACTGATTTCTTACTTGTTTATATATGACAAAATATATTATTTTGGCTATTCTTTATTTAAAGTAAAAGAATTTGTACTCCTAATTTATTTCTTTTTTTATGTGTTCTCCCCCTCTTTCCTATATAAATAGGACCACCTTCTTAACTCTATGACTCACTTTTTAATACAAGTTCTTTCATTACTCTAAACTCTCATCTCCCACCTTGTAAAATACTTTAGATATTGCTCTATATTCTTGAAAAAAAATAAGAACTCTAGTTAGGCTTTGGATCATTCTTTTTTGTTGTATTGTTATCGTGGATTGAAAATTTTACTAAAATCCTTCATTGCTGACATGTAATTTTACATAACCGATTAGTTCCTTCTATTAGTTTAATTTTTGCATTGTTAGCATTATATATGTACCATGTGATTAGTGTTATTCTTGCTATCATCCTTTATGTGTTATTACTTGCTCTTACTCTCATGTTATTTTAACGGTGTTTTGAACTTGAAGGTTTAATATGTTGAAGAATTGCTTAGAAGAAATTTCCGGACAAGTTTATTATTGAAGTTTATGTTAATATTGTATTTATTTTGTAGACTCGTAATATTTTGTATTATGCTAACTCTAAACCACTCTCATATATAAAATATTATATTTGGGGATCACCTAAGGGGAGGGGGATTTACATGCTATGTGTTACTTGTAGCGCATTTATTTGTGTTGTCACACCATAATTTTATCAAGACTAAAAAGTTGTTAATTGTTCAACCTTATTAAAAATCTATTCGGAGTTTTAATCAACTTATAAAAACTAAGTGTTTATGTAAATTAGGTCAGCTTTACACTGTTTGTTCCTTGGCATATGTACATTAAAATCAACTTTGTTATACGTGGGATTATATTATAAATGCTTATGTGTAATAATCTGTTTGCAGTCACTTATTAGATTATTTGATGATAGAAAGTATGCCTATAGGATCAAATGATTTTTTTAGTATAGTTACACTTAGAAATTATGCTTATAGGATGTAACTAATAAAAGTAATGCTAATTAATTAGTTTTAAAAAATCAATATTGTTCTAATAACTTAAGCACTTTAGTTAGTTAATCAAGTTTTAATAACATTAATAAATTTGAAACTTTTCAACATTGCTTATTGATTAGAATTCATTCTATAGGAATTAGATATCTTTCAACGTCTTAAATTGCCTGGACATTATTTTTAGTCCATGATAATCTCTGGCATGTTTAAGAAACAATAATTTGGTAAATTGAAATAGGTACAGTCTTTCTTGTTATTTTTGCTCCATTATTAATTAAATATTTGCAAAACAATTAATTTTCTGCCACTTAATTATCATTTTCTTGCATCTGCTACTAATTAAATCTTGCTCATAAATAAATTATGCATCTTATTAACTGCCTGCAACTTGAAATAAGTTTTCTGCTTTAACAATCCCGTATAACTTCATTACTAAGTTATTGTCTGCATTAATGTTTTGTTTGCTTTTAAATAAATTATGACATGATCATTTGGTTTTGTTAAAGTCATTGTTCAATTCTTTTTCAAACTTTGGATTGGACATGACATGCTTTTAAAATTATACAATAAGCACTATTTCCTAATCATAGTTAGCAGGAAAGTCAAAGGAATTACGAGATTTAATTTCAATTTTTAAATTAAGCTGATAGGTCCTCGGGAGTACTACCTACCCATGATTTTCAAAAGAGATCATGTGATATGTAAACATTTATATTTATGTGCTTATATGTAAACTAAATCTTTTAAATCATCTTCGAAAAAATAAAATATTATTAATTTTTCTAAGACTGACCTCAAATCAAAATTGTTTCTATGGTGGAGGAGCGCAATTAACAATATCGTGACATCATTCCTATGAAGAAACAAACATGTTTTTTTTAAAATAAAAATTCTATTCAAAACTTGCTCAATTTTCAAAACTTTATTTTCGCATATCTTATGCTTGTTTGGTGTATCATAATCGAACTATCTTCTATATCTATTTGTGCATATTTTGTTTTCTTGTTTATCTCTTTATGAATTGCTTAATATTTGTTAAATATTTATTAATCACATAGTTTGCATGCTTAAATAATAAATAATTGAAGTAACCCTAATTGTTTAATAAAATTAGGGTAGCTTAAATAAAATTAATTAAATTGTTTGCTTATTTATTTGTCTATTTTCTATCCTCTCGCTTATCGCTAAAGTTATATCTAATATTTTATTAATTGTTATCACCTAGTCTTACATATTTAACTAATTAATTAAAATGATAAAATTAATGTACTTGCTTAATATTTTTGTCACCTAGTCTCGCTGACTTGTAATTAATCAAAATAATAATATAAGAAAATTGCTTAATCTTTGTTGTTACTATCACATAGTCTTGTATGTTAATAATAAAATAGCTTTAATTGTTTAATATTCTTATCACCTAGCTAGCATGTTAAAATTAAATAAATAATGAAGTGATCTTATTTGCTACTTGTAACCCCCACATAAAATTGCATGAGACACGGGTGAGACCACATTTGTGAACCTTGAAAGATGCCTGACACATTCCCCTCTAGGTAATTTGAACCCTTATCTGTTTCTTTGGTTCGTTGACCTTAGCTAGACTTAGTTAGGTTAATAAGTAGCCTAACGCGCCTTAATTTCATTAGGTGGCTGTTGACACCCAATTTTTGACCCTCACCGATATAAATTAATTAACAAACTTCTTAATTCGAAACGATTTAAAGTAATGAGATTCTATAAAGTTTAAAATGTTTTTTTTTTAAAAAATTATTTTAATGGATCTCATCATGCATACATATTTTACAAATTTTTATATAACTAGTGTACGATTATTCGAGAATCGTCTCGAAAATATTTTATTTCGTTAAAGTCAAGAAATTTGTTTAATTAATTGATATTAATTCTTGTGTCTAGACACCCAAATATTTAATTTATTTGGACAAATCAATTTGAGTCATTTTCTTAATACAATTAGCTCCTATAGTCGTTTTCAGCCGGCCCAATCCCTTTTATTTTTTTTATGGGAAATTTAGTTAACTAGTCAAAAAAATCAACTTATTTAGTGATAATATCCATACTTTAATAATATTAGTAAACATGTCAAAAATGTCATTATTTTAAAAATAAATAATTATTCTGATATTATTAATATTTTCTCTCTCATTATTTACACCTTTTTTTTTCTCTCTCATAGATTACACATTTTTCTATTTTTAGGTAATTGGATAGATGTTAATGATATTTTAAATTTTATCTCTCTTTTATTAACCTTATCAATTTCTCTCTCATCTCTCTTTTATTAACCTTATCAATTTCTCTCTCTATATTTATTCATAATCAACTCCCCAGATTTATTCTCTCTTTTCTTACGCTTCTTTTTATTTTCTCTCTCTAACATTCTTCCAAAATCAATTCCACATATTCTCGAATTTTCCTATTTTCTATCATTCTCAATTAATTTCGTTTCAAGGTTTGATTTGAAGATTCACATTGATTTGGGTATTATGTTCTTCATATTCCTTATTGATTTACTTACTGATTTTAGTGTTTTTTTTGATTTTTTTTGTTTTGTTGTTGTTCTTAAAATAATTTTTAGGGTTTCATAATACAAAATTATCTCTTCAATGGACGCTTTCAAGAGAGTTACTAGAGGTATTGGACAAAATAATCTAAGTTCTTCCGAGTTCTCATCGTTTAATTTTTTTTTCACTCAAGAAATAAATAACAATGTAGGTTCCGCTTCTTAATCTAAGGAGGATATACGACGGGGAAAAATGCCTGAATCCGTAGTTGTGCAAAATCCCACCCAAATTCGTAACCATGAAGTTGAAGAAGACCAATTTTTTGGAGAAGAGGTATTTTTTTTTTTGCATGTGCTGTGTATTGCATGTTTAGTTTAATTTGTTTAGTAATTTTTAAGATTCAAAAAAATAAATGTTACAATGCGTTTGAAAGTGTATATAGAATTTTTAGTCTGTTATAGTTACTATGTATTTTTGTATTGAGAAATTTTTTAAAATGTCATATATTTATTGTATTTTGTGTTCTATTTTTTTTTTGTGTTAGTTGTCAATGTAATACATTTTATGAGCTTGATTGTGTATTTACTATTATCGAATACATTTGTAAGTGTATATGGAATTTTCATCCTGTTATAGTTATTATTTATTTTTGTATTTTCATAGTTTTAATGTTTTTTGTATTCACTGTTATAGTTAGCATGTATTTTTGTATTTAATATGTTTATTGTATTTTGTGTTCTGTTTTTTTTTGTGTGTAGGTTATGTCAGTGTAACACATTTTATAAGTTTGATTGTGTATTTACTATTATCGAATAGATTGGTAAGTGTATTTATAATTTTCATTCTGTTGTAGTTATTATTTATTTTTGTATTTTATAGTTTTAATTTTTTTTGTATTCATAGATTTGTAAGTGTATATTGAATTTTGTTGATGTTTTAGTCAGTATGTATTTTTGTATTTCGTAGTTTTATTGTATTTTTGTATCCATAGATTTGGAATTGTATATTATATTCTGTATTCTGTCAGTATATATCCATAAATTCATTTTGTATTCACAATAGTAATTCTTCATATTTCATAGAAGTCCCTTAATATATACATATACAAAACAAATATTGAAAATGTATCCATTTAAGAACAAACGCTTACAACATACATACATTGATCATATTTGTTTCGTTAAGGAATACAACTTATTCAAATAGTCATACGTTATCCATAATTCATATAATTTATAACCAAAACAGAATACGGACGAAAACAAAAACGGACGGAAACAGACTACTTTTTTAAAATTATACGAAACCTGAATTTACAATTGTTTTCAATTACACTTTCAATTTTTTTTCGTACTATATCAATTTCAAATATATGAAAACAGAATATGATTAACAATTATATCAATTATAAACAATTAGAAAAAGAATAAGGAAGAAGCAATTATCTCGTCGAATTTGTATGGAAATCTTGAAAATCAAAAGTTGAGAGAATTCATCAGATTTTGGGAGTGTCGGTTGATTTTTTGAATTTTTTGATATTTAGTAACTGATGAGAGTTTTAAGCAATACTTCCATCTTTAGTTTTTTTTCTCTCCCCTTAATTTCTCCTTTCTGTTTTAAATATTTGTCTTCTTTCAATTTAAACAATTAGAAAATAGATTAAAAAGATACATAATAAACTAAAATTGTGACATTTTTACTAAATAATGAAAGTATTGACAATGAGTCCTCTTAAATAACAAAATAATGACATTTTGAAAATTCCACCCCATTAAAATGGATGAACAAAACTGATGCTGCCTATGCTCGTGAGTACGGGTCATTAGGGATGATTTTTATTTTTTTTTTGGAAAATTACGCGGTTCAGAAAATTTATATAATTTAATCACTCCTCATAGCTATAGTTTGTTATAATTACAATTTACGATTAACATTATACATTAACTACGTGTGCTGACTTCGAGTGTGTGTAATTAGTCACGTTTTGTATACATATAATTCGCTAGAATATACAAATACATATGTATAATATACAATTATCTAACCGATATATATATATATATACAATTCACCTCTCTCTCACTCTCTCCCCTCTCTCGCTCGCATCTCTCCTCCTCTCCTTATCTCGCTTGCATATATACAAATGCATATGTATAATATACAATTATCTAACCAATATACATATACAATTTACCCCTCTCCCATTCTCTACCCTCTCTCTCTCGTCTCTCTTCTCCCTCTTCGCTTGCCATATATATAAATACATATGTATAATACACAATTATCTAACCAATATACATATACAATTCAACTCTCTCTCACTCTTTTCCCTCTCTTGCTCGTCTCTCTCTCCTCCATTTAATATGTAGCTACGAATTGTAATCATCAAATAGCTATGAAAAATAATTAGACTATTTTGAGTAGCTATATGTGAAATATGACATATATGAGTTTGGGGCGAGTTAATTTATGTAAGTCAATTTATTTTGATTATCTAATTTAGCCCTTAAAAGGTTGAACGGTAGGCTAAATTTGTAAATCAAATTAACCCACGCAAAATCTTATCAAATTATTTTGGAAAAATTATTTAACTACTCATTATTTTTTATCATATTTTTTTTATTTTTTCCTACCATTTCAAAAAATATAGAAAATCTTTTATTCCTTCCTTTTTTTCAGACCACAAATCTCTCAATAATTACATCAATTAATCTATTTTTGAATTTCAAATTTTTTGTCTTTCAAATTATTCAAGAGGTAAATTTCTCTTCATCACTTTAATTTTCTATTTCTTTTATTATTATATTTTTTTTTTAACTTTTTCATCTGAAAAAAAAAAAATTACCTCCGCCCCCCACCCCACCCCACCCCCAATTCAAATCTTATTAAACCTTTGCAGTTTAATTTAAGCATACTGTCGTTGAAAATTTTTCTTGAAAATATTTATTTTCTTTTAATGTATCTACCGCTGAAAACGTCCAAAAAAAAGTCGGATTCGTCATTACACATTCGTCACTATCGAAGATACAAATTTTTAATGTATCTCATTTATTTTGAACGATGTGAATTGGGATAGATTGATAACAATTCCCTATGCTTGAATCGTGGGATTTAGAATCAATTTTAGGTTAATTTTCTTAATAAAGAGAAACAAGCAAACTATTTTCCTTAATAGGTGCAACTGCCAGTTTTTACAATATATCACACATAATGTATCAGGATGAAACTTATATATCGAAATGACTTTTGTTATACGGATTTTTCAAAAATAGAAAAAAGTAGAAATAGAATGTAATTTAAATTTTACATTATGAGATTTGTACAAGTCATACTATTATTTTAATGGTATAAGATATCAATAATCAAGAGAAAAAAAGTATTAGGTAATCAAACAGATGATCAAAAATCTTGTAAAACTAAAACTTGGTAAGAGTTAATCTATTGAATTATAACCTATTGTTTAGCTTAGTTTGATCTAACTCATCTCAACACAAAAGTATCTGGACAAGTTAATGATTATCTCATTCTTTAATGAAAAAATAATTTACTTTTGACAAATCTAAATTCAATTTCACTCGCCCATTTTACCATCCAACAATTCTTCTTAATTACAACTCTATAGTATTTAAAATAAAATTCATGATAGTTAACCTTAATCCAAAAGAAACATGAATAAATTGATCTCATAGATGTTCGTGATATCTCAAAGATATTGAAATTGAAGTTGATGATGATCATAAAAAAAATAGTCAAATATACTTCATCCAAAAATAGACTTTAATTTATTAATTAAATTCCATTTTTGTCAATAAGGGGCTAAGCTAAGGACAACTTCCCCAGCTATTACATGTCGAATATTGTAACATTACATTACATATATACTTGACTTGCATGGTATAAAAGTAATTTAATAATTTTTTTTGTAACCATGCATCGTAATTGATTAATCCATCAATTAATAAGGTTTCTCGCCGACGTAATTACCAGGTGGGTAATAGTTGCATGACACAAACCACCATTCACCATTCGAGCATTTCAATCTAGCGCATCCAACTTGTTCGGTATTTTTCCAGACAACTTGAGTATAATGTCCGCACATACCTTCTCTACAAGTGTTAGATGCATAATCGTAGTTCTTTTTCTCTCCTACCCACAAATTAACTGCCTGCACCGCGGTAAAATCACCGGAGCCCATTGCAAGATTTTCACCATAGGGTGAATCAGAATGCACCAATGTGCATTCACCTAATCTAGTGGTGGCATATTCATGGGCATAAGATGCAAGTGTATCGTTCCATTTTAGGGGTGGAAGTGGCACACCAACTTCAGCACGGGCCTTGTTATGGACTACAACAATGTCTTGGGGCAAATTTTGGGCCAGTGAAGAATGGGCTAAGCCTAAAACTAAAAACACAACAAAAGTTGAAAGCTTTGAGATCTCCATTTCCTTTTACTTTGCTTTTTTTTGAGGCAAATTTTGAGGGGAAATGGAGAAGGGTGATTGTGTTTGTGATTTGGAAATGTGAGATGTTTTTGGTATTTATAGGCACTTCTTGACTAAAAAGGGGATAAAATTTTGGCAGAATAATAACAAGAAGTTTATGGTTAGCCCGTGAATGTTGGCATTTAGACTAGAGTGTCAAAGTTAGCACCATTGAAAAATGAGAGTATGGGATTAAAAATTGTGTTTAACGTTCATCATGGCTTGACAAAGATAGAGGTTCACATGCCTAATATACCAAAGATAAAACTATGTTTTATTTTATTTTTATTACATAAGAAAATAAATTAACTTTTGTTTGACTGAAGGTGACATGCTAGGAGGGTAGGAGCCCATCGATTTAGCATCAAAAGAAACTAATAACTACAAGAATAATTTTGAATAATTAAACAAAATGAAATTAACGCAAATCACATGGTGTTAAGAGCTAATTACATCCTATTTCTAGTCTTTTCCAAATTACACCTTAGATTTGGTGGAATGCGGATACATTCCCGAAATGTCCTGATATACCGCGTCCTAGTTTTGATACACCCCTCAACGTCCCGATACATCACGTCTTGATTACAGATACATCACTCAATGTTCTAATACATTGCATACGTCCAAATACATCGCATAAAGTGATGGATCCGAGAATAGAAGAGAATAGGAATTTATGTAATTTTTTCAAATGTAGGAAATTTTTAAAAAATATGATAAAATAAGTTAAGTACTTAGGCAATTTTTCCACTAAACGATGCCACATAAGTTCATGTCCAAGATTAGTTATAAGAAAAAAAAAGGGAAAATTAGTAAACTAGTCACAATTCCTAACTTAATCAGTAAAAACATCTATACTTTAAAATAATTATTGAAAATGTCAAAATATTAATACTTTAGAAAGTAATTTGTATCCAAATTTATTTCTCAAAACAGTCCAACATTGAATCAAATTCTACATCTATTACTCATTTACACTTCTGTCTATGCTTTAATACCATTAAATTTATTTTTCATCTTTCACTTTTTAATTTTTTTTCTCTTCCATCAACTTTTCAGTTTTCACCATCCCCATCATTCACTTTTATCTTCTTCTTTTTTCTTTCATCAAAATTTCACCATTATTCTTTCTCATTGTTGAAGAAGAACTAATTATTCAAGTTCATACCAATTTGTTCAGATCTATCAATTAATCAAGAAATCTCTCAATTGATAAAGATATTTTTGAAGTCATCATTTCGAGATTTTGTTTTTAAAATCACACATTATGTTGAATTTTCGGATTATATGTATTGAGGATTTTCCGTATTTTTTTAAATTTTTATGTGAGTTTATTAACATACTCATCAAATATTTATGTATTTCAGATTTTAGTATTTTAAATAAAAAATTTTGATCTTTTTTATGATTTGGTTTTATATTTCAGATTTAGTAAAATCTAAATTAGCATTTAGATATTGAGTTGTTTCGCAAAAGTATTTGAAAGTATTTTGAATGTTCTGTAGTTTGTAGTCAAATTTATTTTTAAAAGTGATAATCCAAATACAAATCTGTAGTTTGATTATTTAAAATTGTGAATGAATACGAAATCAAAGATAAACTAGTTGATATAAATATATAATGAGCAAAATGAAATACAAAACTATTTGACTGATGCAATTAGGATGAATACACATATAATGAATAAATAAATAAACCGTATTTTGGCTATTTATAGTTGAGAATGAATACAAAATCAAAATATAAATACAAAACTTTATGGTATACATTAGGACGAATACGAAATCAAATCTAAATACAAACTTTATGGTATACATTAGGATGAATACAAAATCAAATCTAAATACAAATTATTTGGTATACAAAGTGATATTGGAAAAAAGCAAAATAAAATACATATGTAAGATGGATGAATACCTATACCATGAATATACATGAGTATTGTATTCTGAATACCGGAAAATTTCTTAAAGGAGATACATAAACTTCATAACCTTAACATGATAGCCAAATAACTTCATAAAATTTAGATATTTTTAAAGATAAATTATAATTTCATAACGTCAAAATGATGCCTTAGTAGAATAAACTGCTTCAAATATGATAATGTATGGTAAATAAACGTGTTTACAAACAAACAAAAAAATTAAGAAAATTGAATATTGAATTTTTAGAACAATAGTGATAGGCGTGTTTTTTAAACATGGTGAAAGAATAAAAAAGAGATGGAAGTTGGTGTATTTTGATAAATTGTCAATTAGTTCTTTGTTTTTGAATTTTTGTAACTGATAAGACTTTTAAGCAATTGTCTCTTTTTAATATTTTTCTCTCCCCTTAATTTCTCCTTTCTGTTTTTTACAATTGTTTCTTTTTTGACATTTTTACTAAATATTAAAAGTATTGACAATGAGTCCTATTAAATGTCAAAATATTGACATTTTGAGAATTTTCCCTTTTTTTATTCAAGTTGACTCACTAACAATTTAATACACATTGTGGCAGCCCACTTGTTTTACCCAAGTCACCCGGCCCATAAAAATAACCCAAATCAGCCTAGCCATTTCCTAACTCGACCCGATTCAGCATCCGTTTAGAAACCAACCCTTTTTCACTTCTCCTCTCTCTTCTTCACGCAAGAAGAACCCAGAAGAGCAGGGTGTGCAGCGGATATCAACCAACTCTTGTATGGCTCTACGCCTCTACCTCTATCACGCGCGAAGTAGATTAGGCCCAGATTTCTTGTCATGAGGTCGCGTCGTCCCTTTCGCCTTTTCCCTTTTCCGTTCTCGTACAAGTTTGCCAAAAAAAAAAAAAGGGCAGCAAAAGCCTGAACCGTTAGCGTCCTTTCTCGCCCTTGATCGCTTAGAGATGATTACACGTAGCTCAACAAGGACACCACGATCAATCCGAGCCCTCCGCGCGATTTCCATCCGTTTATTTTAAGAGAATCGTTAGTGAATATATTTTTAGGGATAAGAATTCAGAATTTGAACGAAAATCTGGTGCACCTGAATTCGATTTTGGAGGCCTTTTTCCCTCTCATTTTGAACCCTAATTTCCCCATATGTATTCTTTTGTTGTGCCAGGACTTGAGGGATTATTTTTTTTGGGGATTTTTGAGGTTCTGGAATTCGTTAAGAACAAGAGTGCAAAATAGAGGGAACATTAAAAAAATTTAGCTAAGAGATACAGCAAGGTGTCTGAAGAGAAATATCTTTATTTCTTTCTTCTTTCGATTTTTTTTTTTGAAGGATTCTAGTTTGGGGTTGATTCGAGCATTTCCAGTCTTCGGTTATTTCTAGATTTGAAAAACTCAGAACTCTTCTTCTCAGGGGTGAATTTGTTGCACATTTCTCACTCGTCGTCTCCGTTTGCTGCTTCGAAACAGGTGAAAATCCTTTATTAATACTCTTACGTTTGCCTCATGAATGAAAGTGACTTGTTGAAATTTTCTTTTTTTTTCCCCTCTATTTGGCCCCCTCCCTGTTCCTTTTATTTATTTCACTGATGTTTGTTGGTATTGTTTGGCTTCAAGCTAGATAAATCTCAATCGTTTGAAATTTAAGAAGTATCTTTGTGTGTGTTGTTGTTTGAAGGTTGTGGATTTCTATTTAGTTTATACTGTTGATGTGTTGCATTGTTTCTAGTGGAGTCTCCTATGTTATACAAGTTCGAGTATTGCAGCATTTTTTTTGGCTTGTATAATGATTTGGTCGCGTCGAATCTTTCCTCCTGTCGAATTCAATCGCGAAAGTCCTCCTTTGTTTGATACTATTTTATTTCAAAAAATGCATACAATGGAAGTAGAGATAGAGAATAAATAGTAGGTTGTTTGTAGAAAATGAATTAGTAAGTTGTTTGTTGCATAGTTTTTTTTAAGCAGATTTCTAGTTTCTTGCCTTCGATTCCATGATCGAAATTGCGGAAGCTAATATGTTAGCACTCGTCCCGCTATTTTTTTTCTCTCTCTTTAAGAATATTTGGTCTAAGGCTTTAATATTTTCGTTTTGATGTCATTGATCTGTTTCCCTATTCCTTTAGGCGTGTAGAGAATTATGTGTTTCTTGCTCTTGGCTATTTACCAGTTCTGAAGAGAATACTGTTTAAGTGCACACCACTTTGTTCCAGACCTGTGGCTCTCCATTTCAGCTGGAGTTTCTCTTTTTAGTGTTTAGAATTTTCATCTTATTCTTTGCTCCATTTTTTCTTTCACTGCTTCAGTTAATTTGACATGTTATTCGGTCTTGTCTGTATGTGTATTTATCTCATCATGGTGTCTGGATTTAAGCCACATTATTTGGAATTTGTTTAAATCTCGTCATCCTGGCAAAGGGTCGTTAAAAAATGGCATAGCATTACTAGGCAAAATTGCTGCAGGCTGTTCACTGATAGGAAGGATTTCTTCAGTTCATTGGTTTACATTTTAAAGTGCACATTACTCTTCTCTACTTTCTATATATGTAAATCTGTTTCTATTCATGTGCTTTCTCTTGTTTCCCTTTTAATTATATTGCTTATCAATTTGTAAATCTCCGGGTTCAAATATGCATTCTGGCAGGCTAGTATACGTTTCCATGTTTTGTGTAGGTTAGACGGCATATTAACTCATTTCCTTTTCTTTTGCATGTAAAATCTGGCTGAGTTCGTTACGAACTCATGCTTTTCCTTTGCATATCGGAGGAGTCATAAAGACTCACATTTTCTTCTATCGGGTCGAAACAGCCACAAAGCCGATGCACAGATCCAAAGGCTAAAAAATCCGAGTCGAACGAGTTGGGAGTTGAAGAAATTGGGGCCAAAGTCTACATTTTTGTCTCATTTGCATTATTGTAGTATTTTGTTATTTTCAGCCTTGTAAAGTTTTCCTTATTTTAATATTTTTGATAGAACTTAGGACAGGTACTAAATAAAAACGGGTCAAAACCCAAAAAGACAAATGGGCCGAAAACCCAAAACAGGTGGGTCCAAATACCGGTCCAGGCGTACAGATAACTCGGATTTGGACCCAAATATCTCTCTCTCTCTCTCCATCTTTACGTGCTTTTAATTACTTGTTTGGTTGTCGGTAGTCTTAAAATTAGAAAAATCCAAAATTCCCGTAGAACGCCACTTTTGGTTTTAACGACTCGATCAAATCAAGTAAACGGCTTAAAGATTTCACTTAGATAAATAAATTTTCACTTTAAAAAAAAACAATTTTAAATGATTTTTTGGCTTTCATTTTTCAAACAACTCTAAAAAAAATTATTGTAATTTTTAAGTCTTAGCCAACTAAGTTAGTTGTCGGAATACCGCATTAGCGGATGTTTTAGGTGTCTAACAATTTTTAAGATATAAATAGAAATTTCCGAACCTTTTTAAAGTTTTCAAACGATTTTATCTGTTTAAGTCTTTTGAAAATAAAAGTTCCTTAATTTTCTCAAATTAAGTGGCGACTCTCAAAATGTCAAAAATTCTTAAAACAAATACCTTTTTCGATAAAACAGTGGTGACTCTTCAAAATTAAAACCCCAGAAGAATTGTTAGATCGTGATAAAACTCGTTTTTTGAGAAAAATTGAGTGCGACAAGATGTCAATGGCAGGAGTAGCCGAGTACGATTAAGGGGAGCGGATTGAACTTAACTAAAAATATTTAATCTGCATCACCCCACTCTTTTTGGCAGTTTTTAAAATTTTCATATTCGTTCCGCATAAATTCTTACTCTGCCTTCACGTAATATTTTTCTCTTTTCATTTTGTTAACTAACTAAAATACAATGCTTATGTTATTAGCCTCGTATGATTTTATTATCTATATACAAATTCAACTACTACTAAATTATCCTTGTGACTTACTTGCACAAACTTTTAACTAAAATTGTTCTTTTAATTATGGAATTTTGATCTTTTTGTCCTTTGAATGAAATCACAGAATGTATATGGTCCTAAAAAGAAATCTAATGACAAGTTGTCAACTGTTCATTTGGAGGCATAATATATAAACACGATCCTTAACTTAGCGTCAGCTAATCACTATGACTCTTAATTTTGTGTGTGCACATGTATATACTTAAAATTATATAAAATTAAACAAATAGACACATTAGTCCTACATAACATAGTAATAGCTAAAACATATAGTCTAGCTGCAAGCATAATTTGTTACTAGACTTGCTTGAAGTAGACATCAAGAGGATGTTCCTTGACAAGAGCCAAACGCTTTTTTCCATTTTGGGGAACTACACCCACTTTTGCACAGAACTGATCAGGAGGACAAATAAAAGGAGTTGATGAGATTTTGGGAAGTGAAAGTTGATGAAAACACCGCAATGGGAACCAAACACAAACATAACAAAAATAAACAATTCATTTTGTTTAAGCTACTGATTTTATTTATGTATTGCTTTTTTTGTGACTCCTCTACACAAATGAATCCTTCTATTTATGTAGGGATCACACTCTCATATTCCCTGCCATGTTTTAAACATGAATATATAATACATTCCGGGTAGTCATTCAATTATAATAAATTCTTTACCAAAAAATATTTATTTTCTTTGTCTTAATTTGTGTTGCAATTCTCAAATTTTGAAAATTTAAATAAATAATTTTTTATTGTAAATTTTTCTCCATATCTTTTAATATTTTGAATTATTAATTATTTGTGACTTAAATTACTCTTTTTATTTTTACCACTAAGGGTGTCTAACATGTACCTTTTTACTTTCTATAGAGAGCCTTATTCACACACCTTCATTTATTAAATACTTTATTTCAAACATATTTTATATTTTCTATAAACAAACGCTCCAAATAGCTAGTCAAGGAGAAGGAAAGACAATTTGTTTACTACAAAACCCATGCTATATACATACACATACTAAACAGGTGTTTATTTTTAAATAAAACATAGTAGCATCATATATAGTGTAACATGCATTAATTGTTAAGTTTATCCAAACTATTTATAAGGCTCGTTTTGAACCAAACAATTTTCAGGTTTTTTATATAACAAAATCGTGTGTGTAGGGTAGGGTAGGAAGTTTCTGAAATCACCATATTTTGAAAGGTATTTTTGGTAAGAAATAGTCTGCATTTAGCTAGTAAATTTTTTAAAAGTAGTTTTAAGTAGCAATTAGTGTTTGACCAATCTAATTAAAAGTGTTTTGAGTGCAAAATGATATTTAATTATAAAAAGATGATTTTTTTTTGTAGAATAGACTAAAAATGAGAAAAAAAGGGTCACATAAATTGATACTCCATTTTGTTTCAAACTTATATGATTGTTTTTTTAATTAGTTTAAAAAAATCGACACCGAATATGTAATGACACTATCAATATTTACTGTATGATCGCCACTTATTTGCCAAACGTTAATTCGGTGCTCCCTCAAATACAATACAATGAATTGTTAGGACGTGACATCCTTAAAAAATATTTAAAACTTGTAACTTTCAATATAAAATAACGTCAATAATTTGTTTATATTAAGTTAGAGGTTGTAACCCCTAATGTGTAATTGGCTTTATCGTTCCACGCAGGAGAATAATCCCAAAACATGAGTTGCATTATTAAACATAGGATAAAGACGGGAAATAGGACTTACTAAAATAATTAACAAAAGTAGATGTTGACTCTTTCTTATGATCACATAAAAGTTAATAAAATATTTTTATTTTTTCATATTTTATTTGTTGAAGTTTGTTTTTTCTAATTGATATTTATTGTATATAATCTTATTATGTACGCTAAAACATATAGTCTAGCAGGCATTAATGACTAATTATTCGTCGATTATCTCGAAGTTGAAATTAAGTGAGTAGTCGTACTCGTTCACAAGAGCCAAACGCCCCTTCCCAAATTGGCAAATAGTACCCACTAGAGTGACCACTCTCATATTCAGTGGCGAAGCTAAAATTTGATCTAAGGGGTGTCAGAATATAAAGAAATAAAATCGTGTAGAAGTCAAGGAGTGTCAGTATGTAATATAAATATACATTAAAAATATTTTAATTCTAGTTACATAACATAATTTTCGAAGAAGGGATGTCGATCAACACCCTGTCACTGCATGTGGCTCCGCCACTGCTCATATTCCTGCCATGTTTTAAACATGAATGGTTAGAGATGTCAATAGGATGGAATAGGATCGAGGCGGAGCGGATTGAGCTTAATCAGCAAAAAAGTTTAATCCGCTTCACAATGCCCTTACTATCATTTTTTAAAATTTTCAATTCGCTCTGCACTGTCCCACATAAACTCGCCCACTTAAGATTCTTTCCTCTTCATTTTGTTAACCAACTAAAATATAATATTTATGTTAATAGCCTCGTATAATGTTAATAACGGTATAAAAATTCAACTACAACTAAATTATCCTAGTGACTTATTTGCACAACTTTTTTAACTGAAATTGTTCCTTTTAAGTATGGATTTTGGTCTTTTGTCCTTGAATAAAATCACAGAATGTATGTGGTCCTTTATAAACTTTTAGAAAAAAGAATCTAATGAAATTCTGTTAACTACTTCTATAAGAAAAGTACTTATTACATGTTACCTGCGGATTTATCTGCAATAAATAACGAAAATTTTTGAGAATTTTTTACCAAAATTTCTTATGAAAACAAAATTTCTTGGGGATTTTTATGGAAATATTTCACAAGCAAATTCCTATGAAGATTCCCAAGTAAATCTGTAGGTGTTTGGAGATAAAATTTGGTGAACAAATGGAAATTTTCTTGCAAATATATATGAAAATATTGCTCAAGATAATTCCTATGAAAAGAAACCCACATAAACTAACAAAAATATAGTTCATGTTATATCACTTTCATTCAACAAAAAACATGATTCATAATTCATAATTTCTATTAAAAGAAACCCGCAAGATCAATAGTTTATGATTCAAAAGGACAAAAATAAAATACAACTAAAATTTGAATCCAAAATAGCTCTATCAACTATCTCAATCCTCACTTTCATTCACGCTATCAGAGTCATGGGCAGAACCTCTATCATTCACGCAATCGAGTCATCACCACTTTCATCCTGACTTACTTCTTGAGATGATTGCCCATTTGAAGATGATGTGTTGTATACGTGCTTCTTCAACAAGTCCAATTCTCTTCTCATCCTCTTATTTTTGTGACGCTCTTTCTGCAATTGAGCATATAAGTCAGCATTGGAAGGTAAAAATCATCTTATCAGTTTCCCTTGATAAAGCTGATGTTGATTGTTTAGAATATGCCTTTACAGATCGACCCAGCGAGCCAAGATCTTTAACTCTTCCTTTTTTCTTTCCACCAACAGATTGCACCCAGATATCCATTTCTGTTAATTGAGAAGGTTGACCAGCTATATTATTTTCTCCTTCCGCAGCTAATGCACTTTGAGAAGCTAATAATTCTTGTTTCTTTCTTTCAAAAGTATTCTGCATCAAAACAAGTTATATGAGACAATATTTAAATCTAGCTCTCACTATTAACTGGAAATCATCAAAAGCAATATACTTGTCAACATTGATATTAATAAATAAAATATGACTACATAAGATCTTAGGATGACAACTCGCTATCCACGTCATTTGTTTGACTTGGTTTTATCTCCAGATAAGGGGCATGGTTATGTTTAACAAAAGGGTTGGACCATGACAGCTTGATACACCACAAAGATTTCAGGACCACCAAGGTAAAGAACTAGAGATGAAGAAAGTCTAGTACTACCAACAACCACTATAATAGTCATTGTTCCACAATTGCAAGAAAATTGAGATAAACTAAACTAAACTCATACAACACTTGAATTGTGCAGTTGATACTCATATGCAGTAGATCATTCATACAACACTTGAACTGTACAGTTAACCCCCCTTCCTTTCTTTTAGACTTGAGACTATTAAAAAATTCACCAAGTGATGGTTATGCCACACCATAGGACAGGATAAATTGGAACTTATTCTTTATTACCTTAAAACAGGCTGCCAAACTATCAATCTTACTATTTGAATTCTCTTATAAAAATGGATATACAATTAAGAAACTACGGATACAGCAAGATCATATGACAATAGCTGCAGATGATTATCATGATTAAGTAGTTGATTGTTCGACAATCCTTGAAAATCAGCTATGTCTTAAAAGAACATGATATTTGGAATTTTACTTTTAAAAACTTTCTACCTAGCTTGGATAGTAGTAACGATTAGTGTCATGCTCTAGTGAAGATGAAGATACTCATCCTTCTCATTGGTGAAGCAAACATAGATATTTTGTGAAACAATTGAGCAAGGTTAAGATGCATTCGTTGTGTTTTATACCTAATGATGAGTAGTAAACTGAAGCTTTTCCTTAAACAACTTACTTTCTAGAACTATGTTACAGTTGTCCTGTATACAACTAGGATTTCCTTTCCAAATGTATCTTATTTCAATCCTTGTGCTTTTGGTATCTCTTCTAACAACAACTTAAATAAAATATTTGTGTGGAATATTTTTTCTTACCCTTCTTTTCCACACATTTTTTGTAGCGATGTTCTTTACAAAACTTACATTCTGTCATATTTTTATCAGACTTATAATAACGCATACATCCATTAGCACAACAATCAATCTTTTCGCTATTTAGATCAAGCCCCGACATTAAGAGGTATTTTGTTATCTAGACAGCTTGTCTCCTTCATTAATTGAGCCATTGCATCAAAATAATTGTGTGACATATTGTATTCAGATTTAATACTCATCATTCGAACAACCATAGACAACTCTGTATTTTTACACCCATGCCATAAGGAATTCTGAGCTGAATTCAGCATTTTGTAAAATCTGTTAGCACCCAAATTCAGAGACTTTCTACATTGAGTTCAACTTGATGTTTAAATTATATACCAGGAGCATCATAAACCATACCTTCATATCTATTTACGTGTTCATCATTGTTTTATGTTTGTCATGGAGCCAATTATGCAAACTATAGCTATAACACACAAATATGATTTTTAAGGTTGCTATATCTGAAAGTTGCTCTATATACGAATACATATGTATAATATACAATTATCTAACCGATATACATATACAATTCAACTCTCTCTCACTCTTTGCCCTCTCTTGCTTGCTTCTATCCTCTCTCTCCCGGTCTCGCTCGCCTCTCTCCTCCCTATAACATGTAGCTACGAATTGTAGTTATCAAACTATAAGTATGGAGAATATTTATACTATTTTGAGTGACTATATGTGAAAGTAAATATATACGTAAATAACTTATATTTAAATACTTTATTATATATAAATTCTTTTTTTAAATATTAGAGTAGTTTCATTTCTCTTAAAAAGTTTATCTTATATACACTTGGATGAAGTTTCAATGTATAGAACTTCTAAAAGGTTTAAATGTTTTTAGAAATTATAGAAAAATCTAGATTCTTGTTAGATAGTTAAAAGATAAGGTCATCTAGATATTTCTTGTAGATCTATCTAGAATAATTTTTAGAAGCATCCCTACTCTTGTATAAATAGGGGGTTGCCATAGTCATTTGTAAGTAACCCAAGCAAACCAAGAACAACGCAAATCAAGTAGTCTTTTTTTATATCAAAGTTTTCTTATTCAAAATCTTCATTCTCCTTTGTAGCTTCCTCTTCTTTAGTTGAGTCTTCAGATCTTAGTTAATGATCTTGGGCGAGCAGAATGTTTCTCCGATTATACTTTTCTTCTGCTATTCTTTACGCACACATCCCCCTACTCTCGTCCCGTCCTATTGTCATCTCTATGAATGTTGTTCATTAGCGTGATCGTTATTCTGAGTAACTTACTTAACTGGTTATTCAATTGTACTAATTTCTTTACCAAAATTATTTACTCTCTCTATATTAATTTATGTGATATTTTTCGAATATCAAGAATTCAAACGAGTATTTCTTTGATCGTAATTTTTTTTAATATATATTTTAATATCTTGAATTATCCATTATTGTTACTTATAATACTTTTTATGTAGTGTTCATACAAAATCATATTCACCCATCCAACATTATTTATGTGATTCTATTTAGTTATCAAATATTGTCTTTGCTAAAGTCAACTTATAGCATTGCTAGCTATCAAATAAATCGTAAGGAGATTTAGATTCTCCTAATTCGAAAAATACGCCATCAACAATTTTGAAATTATAGAGAAATTCAGAGCGAAACATCAAGGGAGCTAAAAACATAATTGTATGTACACAATTTATTTGTGAGTGAAATTCAACTTTCATTCATTTAAATTTGTTGCAAACAACATATTGTATACTGATCGCTCTGTTGTTGTGGGTTAAACTGACCGGAACACACTCCTAAGTCCTAATATTGTTAGAAAATAGCATTTGAAAGCACATGAAATTTATTTTCTGAATTTTTTGCTAATTCTTTAAAAGCACTTAATTATTACCAAAACAGCTTATTTTAAAAAAATAAACATAGAAGTATTATAAGGCTATATTTAAGCTTATCCAAACTATTTATAAGGCTCGTTTTGTACCAAACAATATTATTCACAAGAACCAAAAAGTGATCACTATCACTCTCAAATTCCTTGCCATGTTTTAAACACGAAAATCTAGTGGTCCTTAGCGTGGTCGTTATTACAAGTAAATTATTTAAATGCTCATTCAATTATAATAAATTCCTGACCAAACATTACTTATTTTTCTTCATCTCATTTTGTGTTTGCACTTCTTTAATTTTGAGAATTCAAATAAGTATTTTTTGTTCGTAAAATTTTTCCTATATGTTTTGAATATCTTGAATTATAAATAGAGAGAATGACCAAATGACCCCCTAATTTATAATCGAATTCACAACTACACATTCATATTTTACGAGTGTCCTATTACCTCCTTAAACTATTTTAAAGCGAAATAAATTCACCTTTACATGTTGACATGGTACAGAGAGTGTGCTCACTTTCTTAAAGACACGTGAGAGACAAAACTCAAATTGAGATGATTTGAATTTGTTCTCTTTTATAAATATTTCACTAGTTTTAAGGATGGACATCGACTAATTGACTACCACTAGGGAACAATAAATATGAGTCCGGAGCCTAAAGGGTGAAAAATGTTAACAAAAATTTCAAAACGGTATATGAAATTTCTTTTTAACCAAAACGTCAAAATCGCTCACGAAGTAGCGATTTTATCAACCGGAAAAAGAAAAATCAATGCTATAGCAGCGATTTGTTAAATTTGATTTTTAAACAAAATCGCTCCCAAAGGAGCGATTTTCAAAATAATTTTTTTATATAATTTTTTTAATATGTCGCTGCTGAGGCAGCGACTTAAGTTTAATTTTTTTTAAAATTTTTTTTGCTTCTTTTTTTTTAAAAAAAGTTTAAATCGAATTTCTTTTTTTTTTTAAAATCAAATCACTGCCAAGACAGCGATTTTGAATCAAATTTTTTTAGGCGATTTGATTTTAAAAATTAAATAAATAAAATTCAATTAAAAATCGCTGCCTTGGCAACGATTTGATTTAAAAAAATAAATAATAATAATTTTAATTTAAAAAATAATAAAGAATATTTGAGATTACTTTTCAAAGGAATATTATAGTATCATTTATACATGCATAAACTAGCTAGGGTTTAGGCTTAAATAACCTCCAAAAGTTCTAACTGAAATTACACACATCTTATAGAGTCTCAAGTCAAACTGAACCGATTTTTTCGTTAGCCCAACCATCCCTACCCCTTAAAAAAATATGAACGTCATCACTTTTCCTTGTTTTATAAATGAGTCTCTTTTACCCATTTTATTACTTTGACTTTTCATGCAGAAGTTTATTTAGGCATCAAAGCAAAGGATCTAGATATATAGTAAACGAGTAGGAAAGATAATTTATTAAGAAAACCATGCTAAATAATATACCTTAATTAGCAGGTGTTTATTTTACAATATATATAGTAGCTAGCTAGTATAGTCTAGCTGCAAATTTAATTTTTTTACTTGATTTCCTCGAATAAGACATCAAGAGGATGATCCATAGTAAGAGCCAAACGCCTTCTTCCATCTTGAAAAACTACACCCACATTTATACATAACTGACCCTTACGGCAAAATGGACAGAAAATAGGAGTAGAATCGCAATGGATTAAGTTGTAACCAAGTTTTGATTCAACTATCTTGAAATAGCTGCTATCTCTTTGCCCTATGCTTCCTCCAGTCTCCAATAATACCCCATCTAGAGTTTTATCGTAATCTCCCACTTTCCAAATTGTATATTTAACACACAATCTCGATGTAGGAATATCGAATTGTATGTTGAATAGTTTATTTTCTGACATACCTTCAGAATGAGGAATGAATTTAACAGGTGTACCTTTAGGTCCAAGGTCCGAATTGTAACGGAACACACCATTTGGACAAGGGGCATCTGAATTTGGGGACTCACCTAGGTACACATCACCACCTAACGCACCCCAAAAGGCAGAAATAATGCGATAACTCGAATTAGTATTAACTTCTTTACCAGTTACGTCAAGTACTGGCTTAGGTGAAGTGGAATCATTTGGTAACTCAATCGGATTTTGGGAAGTGAAACTTGATGAAAACACCACAATGGGAAACAAACACAAACATAACAAAAATAAACACTTCATCATTTTTATTTGTGTATTGCTATTTGCTTGGTTGTGACTCTTCTATACTAATGAAGCCTTCTATTTATAGAGTCATAACACACTCATATTCCCTCCCATGTTTTAAACATGTTATTGTTGTTCCAGTACCTACTCATTCAATTATTTATGTCCAGCTTGGAAGCCGAGGGATAGGTAGAGTGGATAGAATTATTTTTTAAAAAAAATAAAGTAATATTTAAATTACTATTTGAGAGGGGACGAGGGTGGGAGGAAGTAAAAAAAATTTAAATACAAGCCTAAAAACGAGGGGTACGCTGAGAGAAATGGGGCAAAAAAAATATTTTGCATTTTATTTTATAAAAATATATTATTATTTTGGGATTAATAATTTTTAATTTTAACTAATACTAATAATTTAGACTGATGAAGCCACCTTAAATAAATGTACTAATACTAGATAGGAAAGATAAAATCAAAAAGGGTTAAAAATATTTTCAACCTATATGAAATTGTTTTTATGTTAAACTTTGTGTTAAAAAAATATGATTATATAAAATGACACTCTATTGATTTTAATCTAGTGTTGTGCTCTTTAATCAACTAAATAGTGTCCAACAACTCTTTAAGGATGGAAATCGACTAGTCGACTCCTACCAGGCACTAGGGAACAACGTGCCAACAAATTAAGGACTTATGTACGTCATACAAATTGAATACTTATGACATTTATGATTGGAATAAAAATCGATCTAATTAAATATTTAAATTCAATCAACTAAATAAACAACTTTATTTGTGGTTGGAGTTGATTTGATTTTAAAATTTTAAAAATCAATAGATTTAATTTGATTTTAATTTTGTTAAAAAATATAAAAAATTTAACCAAATTGGATTGATAAATTACATACATACTATGTTTTATTATTATGCATGCAGAATGTATTATTTTTATAGATAATTTATATCTTATGTATGATATTTATTTATTTTTGTCTAAATTGAAATTTAATGTCAAATTATGAGTTTTTGACCAAAACATCCTTTAACTATATTCCGAACTTAAATTACATTCTTAAAGTATCATTTCTAGCAGAAAACATCTTTTAACTATACCCCAAACCTAAACTACATCCTTAAAGTATCATTCTTACGATGAAACATCCTTCAAGTATTTTAAAGTGAGCATTTTTCATCCTTCTACTTGAATATCTCGTAAAACTACCCGCTATATCCCACAAAAATTAAGTCGTCCCTTCATAATTATTATTCTTAGATATGCCAAGAATATTATCGTGAACTTTTTCGTAATTGAGTTAAGAATTATGCAAAACTTTTAATTTGACCGTTTTTTTAATTCACTTTTCATTGTAATTTTAATCAAAAATATTATTAGTTTAAATATGTTTCTTCTCAATTGAATATGCTAGAAGCGACATTTGTTGGAGACTTCCGCTTCTATAAATGTAGAATGAAACTCAAATACGAGACATAATCAATATTTTGGTCACTTCAATATTAGATTGACCTAAAAATCTATTGAATTATTTGATTAAGAAAAAGATAAAAATAATTAATCTTCAACTTCATTCGGTTACGAAACAGGAAAATTATGTATGCGCACATCTTCCAATCATTTTTAGTTTCCATAAGCAACAATGTCTTAGATTTTTTATATTTTCCAAGAACTTCTTGTAGCAAGTAATGAAATTATGCAGAATAACTTTTGTTGATAGTCACGTTAACTATTCATGTTTTCGTAAGATCCATTAGTTTTTTTGACAATATCTAACAAAAGGATGAAAGTTGTTCATTTATAAATACTTAAAGGATGTTTTCTGCTAAAAATGATACTTTAAGGACGTAGTTTAAGTTTAGGGTATAGTTAAAGGATGTTTTCTGCTACAAATAATACTTTAAGGATGTAGTTTAAGTTTTGGATATAGTTAAAAGATATTTTTGACCAAAAACTCTCAAAATTATCGTTAAAATTAAACAGTCAAAAGTCAACAAACCGGACCCGATGAAATATATTTTCTTTTATCAATAAAATTCGCCGAATCACATAGTTCACCTACCAAGTCATTATAGCTAAAAAAAAATAAAGTAATAATTATTACTTTAAATGAAGTTTCAATGTATAGAACTTGTAAAACGTTTAAATGTTTTTAGAAAATTCGAGAAGTAAAAGAATATTTTGGAAATTTAAGCATCGCATTAATAATAATAAAAATAATTAAAAATTTTAGTATAATTGAAAATATAAAAATATTACTAATAATTTTTTTGAAATAACTAAAAATGAAATTCACCCACGTAAATAAAGACTGATGAAATAACCATGAGTTCCTTGTCAGCCGTTATTGTCCTTGTCATGGTACAGTTATTCCATATCAAAGAGAAAAAAAAACTTATCAAAGAGAGATTCTCTTATATTATTTCTGATTGGGTCATTTGTTAAATGAATAAAAAAGTTTTGATATACTTATTAATTTTGTTATTTAGAGTTGATATGTTTTTTTTTTATGAAAGTGATTCATATAATATATTCTTATCGTTATATAAATGACTCACATATATTTCTGTCACTACTATATGAGCTCACATATATCCTTCATTTAATGGGAGTGAAAAAATTAGTTTTAAATTTATATATTTAACCTTTATTTTAATAAAATAATCATTTAGTGATATATATGATCCTTCTCAAGGTATATTTTAATCTTTTTCATACATAAATTATTTTTTTAACTAAACTGATTATCATCATTTGAGTTTCTTATTCTTATTTTTTTCTTTTATTACTTAGTGTAAGCAAAAACATTAAAACAATTTTTTTTTGGCTATATTGTAATTTAATTTTTATATTTGGGAAAAAAGGGTCATCTATAATAAATTTTAGGCCTAACCCAACAGTGGCCCCTAAAGTCAGCACCAATTTCACTTAAACACCTTAACTAAGTTTTGTCATTTTAGACACCTCATGTGATGTCTTGTTGTGATATTTTAACACTTTTGGGGAGAGAGACGACTGACAACATGTTTGTTACGGGACATAATTAAATCAAACTGTAGTTATAACATTTAATTTGAATTAATAGTTTGTCATTATATATAATTTTTTTTTTTTAAGTATTGTTAATAACCGAGCCAAATTGAACTGAAATTGATATCAACCAAACCAATAAATGTATGTTATATTTGGTTTTATTTGACCAATAAACGAAATAAGCATGGGAGAAGAAAGAAGATTATATTGCCATGATAAAAGAGTTTTATTTAGAACTGTCTGCTCGTCCTATGGTTCCTCCCGTAGTTCCAAACAAACTTGCCTCTAGTGTTGCATTGTACTCCTTAACGTGTTAGCCACGTATTCACTGGTAGTTCACTGCACCAATATCGTTATAGACTTTAGAAATATTATGAATACATAAATAATTAATTACATCTAGAACTATATATTTATTTTGTCATTAGTTAATTCTCAATTAAAAATTATTTTTGGCATAGTGATCATCGATCTCTATGAGTTTTGCATGTTACAAGTCTCTGTGTTAATTGTTATTCACACTCACCACTTTGGTAAATTCAATGAGGCTACTAACGAGTATTTTTTGAAAGGTATCATACAACTTTCTTGAGGTTAAGTCTATGTTACTTTTGCTCACCACTTTAATTATTTATTTCCAAATATGTAGACCATTAAATTATGTGGAATTAAGTGAGTACGTTCATAACTAATATTTTAGCACAAAAACATTTTTACTGTTTAATACTTGGCTACTTCCATCAATTAATCTAATTTAACAACTAATTAGGTAAATATATTCAAATTGAATGGATATATAAATATCCTCAACTAACTATTGTACTTCATTGGCACGTTTTAGTTATTCATAATCGTTAATGGTCCCGTTTGCACATCATTATTGGTCCTGCAATTGAGCAGAGGATAAGAAGGAAATTTGAATGTGCTTTTTTATTCACATAATAAAATCAGATTTATCCATTTATATAAGTAGTTTGCTTCTAATGAAAATTATCCACGTCACTCACGTGGTGGATAGGTCTATTTGATATGGTCCTTCCAACAAAAATACAAATCTCTCCATTCTTGTGGGTGTATAAATTTAATAAGAATGAAATCATAACACTCATCATATAATTTTTTAAAAAAATAACATATATAGGTGATTGTTTTTTTATTAAAATTGGGCTAAAAAATATATGGAGCTCAAGTGATGGTTTTAGTACCCTAGGAGTTAAGACAGCCCTAATTTCTTATTGTGATTGTTATTACCTCTAAATTACTTAAATGGTCATTTAATTATAAAAAATTCCTTATAAAATATTATTTATTTTCTTCGTCTCAATTTGTGTTGCACTTTCAGAATTTAGAGAATTCAAATTAGAATTTCTTTGTTAGTAATTTTTTTTCTATGTGTTTTAATATCTTGAATAATTAAAATTGTGATTTATATGTACTTTTTATGTATTCTTCAAATATCTATATATTTTATTTATTTATTTTTTTAAATTTTATGTCTAAATTTATGATTAAAATTAAACTATTTAACATATTGGACATGACGAATTAAAATCATGATAAAATGTGTTCTTATATCAAAAAATTTGTCAAGTCATCAGGGAGTTTATCTATCGATCGACTATCGAGTAATTATAGCTAGAAACATAATGAGAAAATTAGATTGATTTAAAGTTAGTATATATAATTCCCCTTTTGGTCATTCCTCATCCATGTTAACATCAACCTTCTTATAAACTAATTCAGAGTGTGTCTCTAAAATCTACATTCATGCACATAATGACCCTACAGGCTACGACTTGCATTCCTTACAATATTTAGACAAATAAATATGCTGTTTCACTTTCACTGTCCTTATTTCTCCAATATTTTCATCTTTTATTTTCATTCTAACATGATCGGGTAAGTTTTCATCAAGTCCACTGAAACCTTCACTTTTGCACAATTAAGTTTGAGTCTTATTGATTGTTGTCATGTCAAGATGTAGAGGAGAGGTGCGGAGCCACTTTGTCCTGGGGTGTCCAACGTTGAAAAATTATACTAAATATAGACGTCGAAAAAAATTACTATTCAAAATTTTGATCTCCTTCATAAAATTTCTGGCTACGCCACTGACAAGAGTGTCAACTGATTATGCGATGCTAAAATAGATTCCTTCAAATCAAGCTTTCAATTTTATGTGTGTACTTATACATAAACCTCTAAATAGAATTGACATATTTTATTTAATAAACTAATAGCATGTTTCTGAAATCACCATATTTTGAAAGGTATTTTTGGTAAGAAATAGTCTGCATTTAGCTAGTAAATTTTAAAAGTAGTTTTAAGTAGCAATTATTACCCGTAAATTGCTACTTAAAACTATTATTCATTTATTAAAAATTCCTTATCAAATATTATTCATTTTCTCTTTGTCTCAGTTTGTGTTGCACTTCTCCAATTTAGAGAATTCAAATAAGTGTTTCTTTGTTAGTAATTATTTTTCCATGTGTTTTAATATCTTGAATTATTAAATATTGTGATTTATATATACTTTTTAGGGATAATTATATATAATAGCAAATTAATAATATAAAATAAATATAATAGCTACCCTTTGATTTAATTGTGCTCCATAGCAAACGTTTGCAAAAAATTGCCAGGCGCCTCTCTCCCAATATCTCGCTCGCCACTCTCCTTCAATCTCTCCCTCGCTTCCTCACTTTTTATACAAACACAAGTGTATAAAAATTATTTCGAATTGTATAAAGCAGAGAAAATTGTATAAATACATATATTTTTGTTCCCCTCTCTCCCCTCTTCCAGATCTCGCTCGCCACTCTCCCAAATCTCGCTGCCACCCTCACATTTCTCACCTATACAAACAGAAACGAAATGTATAAATTGCGTTTCTGTTTGTATAAAGCGTGAGAAAATTGTATATACACATGCAAGTACATATATTTTTGTCCTATACACTTATAATTATACAATTCGTTTTATACACTTCGTTTTTATACAAGTCTCTGCCCAAGTGTCTTTCTCTTTCTCGTTTTATACACTTCGTTTTATACAATTCGCTTCAACTGTATATGTATAACGAATTATACAGTTTCTATGTTTGCTATGGAGCGCAATTATGCAAACTTTGCTATAGCATACAAATATAAATTTTTTATTTGCTATATGTGAAAGTTGCCCTACTTTTTATGTATTCTTCAAATATTTCAATTTTATTTTAATTTTATAATGTCTAAATTTACGATAAAAATTAAAATATTTAACAGATTGAACATGACGAATTAAATCATGATGAAATATGTCTTCTTGTATGAAAAAAATTCGTCAAGTCAGGAAATTTATCTATCGAGTAATTATAGCGAGAAACAAAAAGAGAGAACATAAATCTCCCTTTGATTTCTTTCAACTTACCTCCTTTCCTTTGTGCTTATGCTTACCTCTTTTATTTTAATTTTTTAATCTAATTATAATTTATATAAGAAAATATGATTTAACTAATTTATCCTTTATGATTTTTAAAAATTAATCTTATAAGATTATTTTCTTGAAAAAGCACTTTCAATTTAGAGGGGAAAAAATACCTTTTTATCTTTAAAAAAATCTTTTGCTAATTCTCCGGAAGCTCCTTAAGTATTTTCTTTCAAAAAATTAAAAAAATACCTTTCTTTTTAAAGATAAATATTTTATGAAGGAAAAGGCCTTTTTACCTCTCGAAAATTTACTAAACAATTTATAAGGCTCGTTTTGAATCATATATTTAAATTCTTAGAAAAAATCATGTCTAGTCACTAGTGTAATCTAAATTGAAAGGGAGAGAGTAATCTTATTGTCCTGTTTATCCGGTATAGTTTTAATCTTATCACACTTGTACATTATTTGCATTACTAATGATAGGACAAAGACAGGAAATAAACTTAATAAAGTTATGATCACATAAAAGTTAATAAAATATTCATATTTTATTTGTTGGAGTTTATTTTTCCTAGATTAAAATTTATCGTACACAATCTTATTATGTACCCTAAAATGTACTATAGTGTATCAGGCATTAAATTAAGTGAGTAGTCGTAGTCGTTCACGAGAGCCAAACGCCTCTTACCAAATTGGCAAATAGTATCCTTGCCATGTTTTAAATATGAATGTTTAGGGATGGCAATGGATGGAATAGGACGGAAGCGGAGCGTATTGAGCTTAATTCGTAAAAAAAGTTTATTCCGTCGCACCCCACCCTTTTTAGCAAATTTTTAAATTTTCAATTCGCTCTACACTGAAAATACAATACTTATGTTATTAGCCTCGTATAATGTTATTAATTGTAAAAAAATTCAGCTACAACTAAATTATCCTAGTGACTTGCACAAATTTTTAACTGAGATTGTTCTTTTAAGTATGGATTTTGATCTTTTGTCCTTGAATAAAATCACAGCATGTATGTGGTCCTTTATAAACTAAAAAAAAAAAAATCTAATGAAATTCTTTTAACTACTTATCCTTAGTAATATCACCCATTTTAATCCTGTTTATCACCTCAACAACTTTAGGTTTTTGACTAATCAAATCACATTTGACATAATAATTAACAAGTTTAGACTCAAATAATAAAAATGTTTATTAATCAGTAAGTTTCTCTTTTTTGGGACTCAAAGAAAGACACATAAATGAGAATTCAAAAAGATAAATGGTCTGGGTTACGTTCTTTCAAACCCACCACACCTCACACCCGCTTTGGCCTTAAAAAAATAGTTTTAACCCGCCCTATCCCGCCCCACATATGACTAAGCCTGCCCCGTCCTACCCTCGCTTTGTCCCATTATCATCCCTATGGGCTATAAATGTTGTTCTTTAGCACGATCGTTATTCCGAATAAACTACTTAAATGATTACCCAATTATAATAAATTTTTTACCAAAATTGTTTATTCTCTCCGTTTTAATTCATGTGATACTTTTTGAATTTCAAGAATTCAGACGAGTATTTCTTTGATCGTAATTTTTTTCATAAATATTTTAATATCTTGAATTATCAAGTGTTGTTATTTATAGTACTTTTTATGTAGTGTTAAAATATGTATAATTTATTTTTCTAAAAAAAAACTTAAAAATTTCATGCCTAAATATACTATTAAAATTAAATTGACTGACTCTTAAAATCTAAATCGTACCACATAAATTATTACAAAAGAAATGTACTACTATCTTGTATCAATTAAAAAAAAAAAAAACTCAAGTCAGACTATTTATCTAATTAAGAGTCAAATATCTTTAAAGTATACCCTTTTGAATATATAATATAGAAAAATTCATAAAAAAAAGAAATTGAACTTGCATAAAAACTTTCTTTTTAACATTTTAACTTAATTGTTTACTCTCCTAAATCTCTTTTTAAGTTAATTTATAATATAGAAAAATTCATAATTTTTTTTTTGAACTTACATAAAAACTTATTTTTAACATTTTAACTTAATTGTTTACCCTCCTAATCTCTTTTTAAGTTAATTTATATACATTCAAACAATTGTTTTGACAAGTCAAAACAAATTAATAGTGCATAAATATAAAAAAATAAAGAGAAAAGGAATAAGTGATCAGAGTTTTTTTCTTAGCCAATAATCTTTATTTTCATCATCTTCCTCATACCCTATCACCCCTTCATTTTACTCACACCCCACCACCCCCTCCCGCCCTCAACACTACTTGCATCATCTTTTTCTTCTTCTTCGAACCCTCCACCTTATTCTTCTTTTTTGAAACCCTCATCCCGACTCTCTTTCTTTCTCTTCAGACCTAGCCGCCTCAACTACCACCAAGATCAATATCCAACATATTATTTAAATTACTTTTTTTTTTTTAATTTTATTTTCACGTAGAACTTTATTCACACATTTTATATTTTTGTGATATTATTTCGTTATTAAGTAATCCATTTCTATACTTATTGTGTATATAAACAAACACTCCAATTTTATTAAGAAAGCCATGCTAAAATATATAGATATACCTTAGCATGTGTTTATTTTACAACATAATAGCTAAAACATAAGAGTGTAGCATGCACTAGACTTTCTTGAAGTAGACATTAAGAGGATTTTCGTTGACAAGAGCCAAACGCCTTCTTCCATCTTGATTAATTACACCCACTTTTGCACAGAAGTTATCATCACGGCAAAATGGACAAAGAACAGGGCGAGTAATAGGGCAATACAATAAGTTGTAACCAAATATTGATGATTTAACAATCTTGAAATAACTGCTATCTACTCGTCCTATGGTTCCTCCAGTCTCCAACAACATCGCCCTATAATATGCATTTAAATTACCGGCTTTCCAAATTGTATAACTAACACACAATTTCACTGTTGCAATATTGAATTGTATGTTCATTAGTTGATCTTCAAATATACCACCAGATAAAGGAATGAATCTAACGGGTGTACCGATAGTTCCAACATCAGAATTGTAACGAAACACACCATCTGGACAAAGGGCAGCTGATCTTGGGGATTTACCTAGGTATACATCACCACCTAAGCCACCCCAAGATGTGGAAATAATGCGATAACTCGAATTAGGATTGAGTTCGTTACCATTTGTGTCAAGTACAGGCTTAGGTATAGGAGAAGCACTGGGTAGGTCAATGAGATTTTGGGAAGTGAAAGTTGATGAAAACACCGCAATGGGAAACAAACACAAACATAACAAGAATATACACTTCATCATTTTTATTTGCTTGCTTGTGTGTTTCTCTATACTAATGAAGACTTCTATTTATAGAGTCATAACACACTCATATTTCCTCCCATGTTTTAAACATGTAGTGGCTACTCATCATTCAATTATAATAAATCTTTTATCAAAAATTATTTATTTTCTTTGTCGCATTCAATTAAAAATATTTTTATTATAAACTTTTTCATATATCTTGAATTATTAATTATTATAACTTAAATGTACTTTTTATATGCTGTTCAAATATATATATTTTATTAACTGTCAAAATTAAAGTATTCGACTCTTAAAATTCGAACAATTCCTCGTATTGAACCCAATGAAATATGTTTTCTTTTATCAATAAAATCCGTCAAGTCAGAGTTTACCTACCTAAGTCATTATAGCTAGAAAAAAAGAGATAAAGTAAAGCAATAATAATTAAATAAATCTCCCCCTTTAAGTTTGATTTCTTTCAACTTACCTCCTTTTCTTTGTGATTATACTTGCCTCACTAATTCTTTAAACTGCAACTTCACATATAGTAAATACAAAATTTATATTTATATGCTATAATAAAGTTTACATAATTATGTTCTATAACAAACATAAATATATATATTTTGGTATACATATAAAAAAACAATTATATAATTCGTTATACATATATAAAGAAAATTTGACAGGAAAATATTTGTATTATATAATTATAAGTGTATAAGACGAAGATATATGTATTTGCATTGTATATATATAATTTTCTCTCGCTTTATACAAATAGAAACGTAATTTATACATTTTGTTTCTATTTGTATAAGCGATAGAAGTGAGGGTGGTGAGCAAGATCTGAGAGAGTGGTGAGCGAGATCTGAGAGAGGGGAGAGAAGGGAACGAAAAATCTCTATATATATATGTACAATTTTTTCTCGCTTTATACAAACACAAACACATTTTATACACTTGTGTTTGTATAAAAGCTAGAGGGAGCGAGAGAGAGTGGCGAGCGAGAGTTTAAGGAGAGGCACGACTGACAAACAATTTGCTACAGTGCACAATTAAATCAAAATGTGATTGTAATATTTAACTTAATTTATTAATTTGCCATTATATACAATTTTCGCTTCTTTAAAAACACTTTAATTATTTTCTTCCAACATAACTTATTTTAAAAAATAAATATACAAGTATTATAAGGCTCGATATTTGAGCTTATCCAAATTATTTAATGGCTCGTTTTGAACCAAACAATATTATTCACAAGAACCAAAAAGTGATCACTCTCATATTCCTTGCCATGTTTTAAACACGAATATCTAGTGGTTCTTAGCGCGGTCGTTATTACAAATCAATTTATTTAAATGATCATTCAATTATAATATATTCCTTATCAAACATTACTTATTTTTGTTGTATCAAAAAACCTTTTCAAATCAGAGAATTTATCCTTCGAGTCATTATTGCTAGAAAAAAAGAGAAAAATAGAGGAATAATTGCAAATATTTCCCTTCAAATTGTCATTTATATAAGAAAAATATGATTTAATTTATTTTTTATGAAAAAAAATAATCAAATTTATAAGATAAAAGATTTTTTTAGAAGCACTTTTAATTTGGAGAAAAATTTCTTTTTTATCTTTTAAAAAAGCTTTTGCTATTCTCCAGAATCCCCCTTAAATATTTTCTTTCAAAAATATTATCCAAACACCTTATTTTAAAGATACATACCTCTCGAAAATTGATCTTATATATTTTTACTTTAAAAAAAAATCGTATATCTAGTCTGCAATCTAAATATAAAGGGAGAGAGTATATATTGTAAAAAGTGAACTTGTCAATAATAAAAAATTAGTCTGATGAAGCCACGTGAATAAATGTACTAGACTACTTACTAGGTACTAGAAAAGATAAAATAAGAAAGGGTTAAAAATACTTTCAAACTATATGAATTTATTTCTATTTCTTTTTAATAATAAAGTCAATAGACCAATTTTATTAAACTCAAAACAAGTATTTCTAGTTCTAGTAGAAAAACAACAAAATGACCACCCCAAAAGTGGCTGGCCCAAATAAAGCAAAAAAGAAACAGAAAGTACATTCCAGTTCATTTTGGTGTTGCTAAATTTGGCTTAAAAAATTACGCAACAAAACAAATTTATACTATTTAATTATTAATCATAATTATAGCTTGTTATAATTATTACTCGCGATTAATATAATACATTAATTACGTAGACTGATTCGATTTATATAATTAGTCATGTTTATATATGTATAATTCATCATAATATACAAATACATATATATATAATGTACAATTATTTAACCTATATACATATACAATTCAAGGACATTAGAGACATTGAAAAGAGACGTGAATCCAACACCTCCCTCATCCTTAGGCAGACACGGATTAATAAGCATCTCTTCCACCATATGAGAGCAATTTTCCTTGCCATGACTACATCTTATTCCCAATTTTTTTTTGACGATTTTATCATAATAACATATCTTATTTCTCCCATAAAAGATAGGGGCAACCTAGAAATGAAAAATATAGTGTCATCTGCATAGGCTAAATGATTAACCTCCGGACTCCATAATGGCACACCAAAACCCTTAAAATCATCTTTCTCATTTAGTGCATTTGATCCTCTGGACAAAGCTTCAGCAGCTATAATGAATAGCGTTGGGGATAAAGGGTCCCCTTCACACCCCTTGTGGACTTGAAAAAACCTTAGAGCTTGTCCATTCACCAATACTGAATACCAATTATCCGCCAGTAGCCTATACACCATGTCAATAACCTCTTCATCAGTGGCGTAGTCAGAAATTTCATGAAGGGTGTCCAGAAATTGTATACGAGTACATTTTTTCATTTTGATGAATCAGTGCATCAGAAATTTTAAAAAAACTACATAATATAGACAGAAAAAAAAGAGTATGTAATATACCTGAAAAAATTTGAAAAAAAAAAGATGAAATAGTGCCTTAGAAATTTTAAAAATTAAACTACGTAATATGCATGATTTTTTTTGGAAAAAAAGTAAGTAATATACATGAAAATTTTCGAAAAGAAGAGAGAAGAATTTGAAAATATACGTGATTTTTTTTTAAAATAAGAGGCTTAAAGTTGTTGCTAGCTAGATTTGAACTCACAAATGCTTAAAGACTTGGCTCTTTCAAGGCATCTTAAACCTGATTGTGTTAAAAGTGTCCACAATACGTTAATAAACCATTTTATATATTATTTTACATATATATACAATATAATTTTCCAACGAAAGGTGTCCTACGTAGCTACGCCCCTGCTCTTCACAAAAGCCAAATTTTCGCAAACACCTTGGTAATAAACAACCAAGACAATCTATGCCTTAGTCATGTCTAATTTTATCACCAAATTTGCAGGTTTAGTTCTCATTCTGATATCTTTGATTATTTCTTGAGCTAGCAAAACATTCTCCATAATACTCCTTCCTTTGACAAAACCTGAATTTGTTTTTATGTTATAAACTGTGTTGAAAAAACATGATTATATAAAATGATAGTGTATTGTGTTGGGTTATACATCGGAAGTGGAAGGGGCTGGTGGTCAATTTATAAGTGTGAGGGAAAGCCTCAACCTTTGAGCTAGCTTTTGGGTTGAGAAGGCCCAAGACCACCCAACAATTGGTATCAGAGCCCAGGTTGTCAACAAGTCTCAGCCCACCGGGAGAAAACTGGGTTGTCGCTCTCTCCAGCCCAAGGCCCGATGTGTGAAGGGGGAGATTGTTGGGTTATACATCGGAAGTGGAAGGGGCTGGTGGTCAATTTATAAGTGTGAGGGAAAGCCTCAACCTTTGAGCTATCTTTTGGGTTGAGAAGGCCCAAGACCACCCAACATATTGACCTTTTAAGGATGGACATCGACTAGTCGACTACCACGAGGGAACAATAAATACTCATGTTTGGAACGTGCAAACAAATTGAGGACTTAAGTACGCCATACAAATTAAATACTTATCTTCACAATTAGGATAAAAATCAATTCAAACCAATCGTCTAAATAAACGGCTTTATTTGTGGTCGAATTTGATTTGATTTGATTTTAGATTTTTTTAAAATTGATAGTATTTTGTTTGATTTGAATTTGTTAAAAAAATTGAAAGAAATAACCAAATTGAACAGATAAATTACATACATATGTTTTATTATTATATATGCATAATATATTATTTTTATAGATAATTTTAAATATCTTTTATATGTTTTCGTCAAAATTTATTTATAAAAGTAAAAACGTCAAATATCATAACATTTATCTTAGTGATTTCATGTATAATATATAAGAGTGTCTGTGATATTTTTTTGTAGGACTAGGAATGTCACTATCTCTTCCTTCTAGATCAAAATATATAGTGAATTTTGAAACTCTATTCACACTAAATTCAATGATTGAAATTTTTTTGTAATGTTAATTAGTTGTTCTAACTAATTCATCGTTTTGAATGAATTGTTATCTTTTTCACTCTTTTTATTAAAAAACATTATGTATTGTTATTAACCAAATAATCGAATCTAACTGAACCACTTATATTAGTTTGATTTTAATTTTAACGAATAACCAAGTCGCGAACGGTGAACACCCCTACTTACATGAATAATGTCATAATATGATATAGAGTATCTACTTCCTCCGTTAACTATTCTTACAACTTCAAATAATCATGAATTACATAAGTAAAGAACATTGCCATGATAAAAGAGTTTTATTTAGAAAGATAATTATACAAGTACAGTATTAATTATGCTCGCACAAAGTGGACACTAAGAGGGAAATGGAGCCCTTGAGAAGGCGTTTGTCTTGTGGCGAGAGCCAAACGCCTTCTTCCATCTAACACAACCACCCACACAACTCGACATTGATTAAGAGGACAATTTGGACAAGCAAAAGGACCAGGACAATTCACCAAATGGTAACCTCTTTCTGCTCTCACTATTTTAAACCAACTACTGTCTGCTCGTCCTATGGTTCCTCCCCTAGTACCAAACAAACTTGCCTCTAGTGTTGCATTGTACTCTCCCACTTTCCAATTTATAAAATTATCACAATTCCTCGAACCAACGAACTGGATGTTAATGTCTTGGTTTTCATAGATACGAGGTGGTTGTCCTCTTCTAGCATGTTCGATAAATCTAAGGGGTGTACCTCTTTGTCCATCGGAGTTGTACTTGTACACACCGTCTGGACAAGAGGCACCTGAATTTGGGATGTGACCTAAGTATACATGACCACTTAGGACACCTCCAAGAGACGAAGCCAGACGATAATTTGAACGAGGATCAACTCCTCTACCCAAATTGTCGTATACTTCCCTATTAGAATTACGAGGATTTTGGGAAGGAGAAGTTGATGAAAACGCAACAAAGGCTAGTAAACAAAGAGATAAGAGGAATAATAAACACTTAGTCATGTTTGAGTTGTGTATATGAGTTGTGACTTGTTTATACTAATAAAACCTTCTATTTATAGAGTGAAGTGATACTCATCTGTCATGTATCTAGTGTGGTTTAAATGTATCTGAAATGACGAAGAAACAATAAGGATTACTCAACTTCGAGCCTCCTTAAAGTGTTAGCCATGTAGTCACACCAATATCATTATAAACTTTAGAGATATTTATAAAGAATAATAATTAATTACCTCTACAAATACATATTTATTTTGTCATTAATTAATAGTCAATTAAATTTAATTTTTGGCGTAGTGATCATCAATCTGTATGAGTTTTGCATGTTACAAGTCTCTGTGTTAATTGTTATTCACACTCACCAATTTAGTAAATTCAATGATGAGGCTACTAACGAGTATTTTTTGAAAGGTAACATACAACTTTCTTGAGGTTAAGTCTATGTTACCTTTGCTCACCACTTTAATTATTTATTTCCAAATATTTATACCATTAAATTATGTGGAATTAAATGAGTAGAGTACGTTCGTAACTAATATTTTAGCACAAAAATATTTTTAACTGTTTAACACTTGGCTGCTTCCATCAATTAATCTAATTCAAGAACTAATTAGGCAAATATATTCAAATTGAATGGATATATAAATATCCTCAACTAACTATTGTACTTCATTGGCACGTTTTAATTATTCATAATCGTTAATGGTCCCGTTTGCACATCATTATTGGTCCTGCAATTGAGCAGAGGATAAGAAGGAAATTTGAATGTGCTTTTTAATTCACATAATAAAATCAGATTTATCCATTTATATAAGTATTTTGCTTCTAATGAAAATTATCCACGTCACTCACGTGGTGGATGTTGGGAAAACGCGGACAATCACAACAATATATATGGTAAAAGTAATGGAAATAAAATGGGAAAATAACGACACCAAGAATTTTACGTGGAAACCCTTCTAAATAAGGGAAAAACCACGGCCAAGAGGAGCAACTGATATTACTATAGTAAGGAATTTTACACTGTGTAGTCACAAATACAATACTCAAAGTGACTACTACACACTCAAAAGAAACAACACTCTTTTGGTTTCCGTCTTACTAAAATATCGCTCACACTCTATTTTTCTTCACAGACTATTCTTTTGTATAGTCTATGGAATACCTCACTTTGCTCTCAAAATGGTTTTTCTCTCTAACTTGGTGTGTTCTACAAATGAGCAAGAATGCTCTATTTATAGAAGGATAAAACCATGCCTATGTCACTAATGACATAGGTAAAATAGCAAAGTCAAAAATGGTTTGCAAATCTTACCAATTTGCCAACTACCAAGTCTTAATTTTCAACTCCAATTACTATTCCTTTTTAACAATTGCTTGTACCAATTGAATAGCTAAAGTTGACCAAAAAATGGGATGGATTCAACAAATCTCCCCCTCCAGTCCCATTTACTGGAAGAAGGTATCTTCATCTTCTTTAGAGAGAGCTCATACCCACAAGTTCTTTGCATAAATCGAACTTGTCTTTCGGTATCGTCTTGGTCAGCATATCTGCAGGATTTTCACTTGTGTGGATCTTTTTGATGTGAAATGATTCACTCTCCACTTCCTCGCGAATCCAATGATATCTGACGTCGATGTGTTTTGTTCTTGCATGGTACATGGAGTTCTTGCTCAAGTCTATTGCACTTTGGCTATCACAATAGACAATATACTCCATTGATTCAAACCAAGCTCTTGAAGAAATCGCTTTAGCCATATCATCTCCTTGCCGGCTTCAGTAGCCGCAATATACTCAGCTTCAGTTGTAGAGAGTGCAACACACTTCTGCAACTTTGACTGCCATGATATAGCTCCCCCTGAAAAAGTAAACAAATATCCAGTAGTGGATTTTCTGTTATCAAGGTCACCTGCCATATCAGAATCTGTATAGCCTTTCAAGATTGGATTTGATGCTCCAAAACACAAACATTCATCTGAGCTTCCTCTAAGATACCTGAGTATCCACTTCACAGCTTCCCAATGCTCTTTTCCCGGATTTTCGAGAAATCTGCTCACAACACCAACTGCGTGAGCAATATCAGGTCTAGTGCACACCATTGCATACATTAGACTTCCGACGACGGAGGAATATGGAACTTTGCCATGTTCTCTTTTTCCTCCCTAGCTGTAGGACACATCTTCTTGCTCAATTTCATATGACCAGCAAGAGGTGTACTAACAGGCTTAGCATTCTTCATATTGAAGCGCTCCAGTACACGTTCAATGTACTTCTTCTGGGACAAATAAATCTTTCTTTTATCTCTAAGACGAGTAATTCTCATGCCCAAAATTTGCTTGGCATGACCCAAGTCTTTCATAGAAAAAGACTTACACAACTCTTTCTTCAGCTCGTCAATCTTGGAAGTATTCTTGCCCACAATCAACATATCATCCACATACAACAGGAGGATGATAAAATCATTGTCAGAAAATTTTTGTACAAATACACAATGATCTGAAGAAGTCTTCTTATAGCCTTGCTCTCCCATAACAGATTCAAACTTCTTGTACCACTGTCTAGGAGCTTGTTTTAGGCCATAAAGACTCTTTTTGAGTTTGCACACAAAATTTTCTTTCCTTCTACTTTGAAGCCCTCAGGTTGTTCCATATAAATCTCTTCTTCTAGGTCACCGTGAAGGAAAGCCGTCTTCACATCCATCTGCTCAATCTCTAAATTAAGACTAGCAGCCAAACCTAGAACTGTGCGAATCGAGGACATTTTCACAACAGGAGAAAATATTTCGTCAAAGTCAATACCTTTCCTTTGACCGAATCCCTTAACAACCAATCTAGCTTTGTACCTGGGCTTCAAGTTGTGTTCTTCAACTTTAACTTTGAACACCCACTTGTTCTTCAAAGCTCTCATGCCCTTGGGCAATTTTACCAACTCATAAGTTTGGTTCTCATGCAAAGACTTCATCTCATCTTGCATGGCTTCAATCCATTGATCCTTGTGCTTATCTTCCATGGCCTCCTCATAACATTCAGGTTCTCCCCCGTTAGTGAGTAACACATACTCATTGGGTGAATAACGGGAGGAAGGAAACCGCTGTCTTGTGGACCTCCGAAGCGGAATATTTGATTCGTCCACAACTTCATGAGCAACAGGATCATCAATAACAATATCATTGTTATTATCAACATCAACATGTTGATTCGATACATGATTCTGGGTGTCACCATGATTATCAAACCCAACAACATCATGCACACTTGTGTGAGGAACGTCATCATGATAAATTATACCATCAAAACTTGAAGATTCTACCTTCTCCGCTTTGTCAATATCTTCAATTGTTTGATTCTCCATGAAAATAATATCACGGCTTCTCACAAGTTTCTTTTCAATTGGATCATATAGCCTGTAACCAAATTCATCTAGGCCATATCCAATGAAGATGCATTGCCTTGTCTTGGCATCTAACTTTGACCTCTCATCTTTTGGCACATGTACAAAAGCTTTGCAACCAAATACTCTCAAATGGTCATAGGAAACATCCTTTCCATACCAAACACTATTTGGTACATCACTTTGCAAAGCAACAGCAGGAGATAGATTAATAACATGTGCAGCGGTCAATAAAGCCTCACCCCAAAATGAGTTCGGCAACTTTGCTTCAGAAAGCAAACATCTAACTCTTTCCATCAAGGTCCTGTTCATCCTCTCAGCCAAACCATTAAGCTGAGGAGTCTTGGGAGGAGTCTTCTGGTGTCTAATACCTTGATGCTTGCAGTATTCGTCAAATGGTCCACAATATTCACCACCATTATCAGTACGAATGCATTTCAGTTTCTTTCCAGTTTCTCTTTCAACTGAAGCCTGAAACTGCTTAAAGACACCTAACACTTGGTCTTTAGTCTTCAAGACATAGACCCAAAGTTTTCTCGAGCAATCATCAATGAAAGTGACAAAGTAGAGTGCACCACCTAATGTCTTTGTCTTCATTGGACCACATAAATCAGAGTGCACCAACTCAAGCAACTCTGTCTTTCTCGAAGGAGGGTAGGACTTAAAGGAAACTCTATTTTGTTTACCAGCCAAGCAGTGCTCACACTTTTCTAATTTAGCACTTTTGAAATTTGACAAAATTTCTTCTTGGCTAGAACATTAAGTCCTTTCTCGCTGATGTGGCTAAGCCTCTTGTGCCATAATGTTGAAGAGCTATCGCTCTCAACCGCATTCACCATATCAACACAAGCAGAGGCCGTAGTCCAATATAGACCACGACGTTTGTTACCACGAGCCACAACCAAGGAACCCTTGATGAGCTTCCATTTTCCATCACCGTTGGTACTAACATATCCTTCATCATCTAAAACACCAACAGAAATTAGGTGCAGACGAACATCAGGAGCATGTTTCACATTGTTCAAAACTAGTTTAGTTCCAACACTAGTTTTCAAACAGATTGTACCAATACCAACCACCCTAGAAACAGTCTCATTACCCATACTCAAAGTTCCAAAATCACCAGGAGTATAGGAAGAGAAAAAATCCTTCCTTGATGTCACATGGGATGCGGCACCAGTATCCACAACCCAGCTTGACTCATCACAAGCAATATTTATCATATCCGCATCAAGGACAGTAACAAGATCTTCGGTGGTAACGGTGGCTAGGCAATTTTCATTGCCATCTTCTTTAGTTTCCTCTTTGTTTTTGTTCTCCCTCTTCAACTTCCTGCAGAACTTCTTTGTGTGCCCTTTCATACCACAATGATAGCACTCAATATCCTTAAGTCTGCCTCTGGATTTGCTCTTATTTTGTTCTCTATTCTGAGAACCACGAGTTTTGTTTCTCCCCCTGGGGCCAGTTATCAGGACATCCGACGAAGAGGAACCTTGAGTTTTTCTCTCATCTCTTCGTTCAAGACACTACTCTTGGCGGAATCCATAGAGATCACACCATCCGGAGCAGAATTTGACAATGACGTTCTAAATGTTTCCCAAGAGTCTGGTAGGGAACCAAGTAGAAGCAAGCCTTGAATTTCTTCATCAAATTTGATGCCCATAGCAGATAATTGGTTCATGATCCCCTGAAAATTATTCAGATGGTCTGTCATCGGAGAACCATCATGATACTTCAAACTCAACATCTGCTTTATTAAGAACATTTTGTTGTTGCCAGTCTTCCGAGCATACAAACTTTCAAGATGCTCCCATAGGGTTCGAGCATGTGTTTCCCCAGAAATATGGTTCAACACATTATCGTCGACCCATTGCCTAATGAATCCACAAACCTGTCTGTGCAACAGATTCCACTCTTCATCTGTTTTATTATCAGGCTTTACAGTGGTAAATACTGGTTTGTAAAAATTCTTAACATAAAGCAGATCTTCCATTTTCCCTTCCAAATGGCATAATTAACACCATTCAAAGTAACCATTCTACTTGTGTTGGCTTCCATTGTTTTCCCCAAAAAATATAGTTATCGCAAATCAAAGTAAATCTTTTCTGATGTGGAAGTTCAGACTGTGCTGCAACCACAGAGCATACTCAGATAAAACCTTGGCTCTGATACCAGTTTGTTGGGAAAACGCGGACAAGCACAACAATATATATGGTAAAAGTAATGGAAATAAAATGGGAAAATAACGACACCAAGAATTTTACGTGGAAACCCTTCTAAATAAGGGAAAAAACCACGGCCAAGAGGAGCAACTGATATTACTATAGTAAGGAATTTTACACTGTGTAGTCACGAATACAATACTCAAAGTGACTACTACACACTCAAAAGAAACAACACTCTTTTGGTTTCCGTCTTACTAAAATATCGCTCACACTCTATTTTTCTTCACAGACTATTCTTTTGTATAGTCTATGGAATACCTCACTTTGCTCTCAAAATGGTTTTTCTCTCTAACTTGGTGTGTTCTACAAATGAGCAAGAATGCTCTATTTATAGAAGGATAAAACCATGCCTATGTCACTAATGACATAGGTAAAATAGCAAAGTCAAAAATGGTTTGCAAATCTTACCAATTTGCCAACTACCAAGTCTTAATTTTCAACTCCAATTACTATTCCTTTTTAACAATTGCTTGTACCAATTGAATAGCTAAAGTTGACCAAAAAATGGGATGGATTCAACAGTGGATAGGTCTATTTGATATGGTCCTTCCAACAAAAATACAAATCTCTCGATTCTTGTGGGTGTATAAGAATGAAAAGGTTTCATTTTCTCAATTGATTACTTAGTTTTTTCATCGGGGTATGTGGGCTGGTTTGGGTGGGTGTGGGGCTGTGAGAGAAAGAGATTGGACTTTGGAGAGTACATGGACCAATGAATTTTGTAAAATTAAATGTATTTGAAAGTTTGTAATTATAGCATGTAATAGTAAATATTTATTATGGTGTGAGATGGAGTGGGGCTTGGGCGTTGTTATGCAAATACGTTCTTATTAGTTCACGTGATTTCGTCTTTAATAAATATCTTATTCATTTTATATAACTTATCTGTTTCAAAAAAAGAGTCTGATCCATTGTTAAATAAATATTCCTAAATCTCCAACCCCATTCTCATTATCTTAAGGATTTGCTTTTCGAATTTGTGGTGTTTCTCGACGAAAACAAAGTTACCAGCTTAGTAATCTTCGTTTAGATGGTTGTAACATTTGATTAAGTTTAGGATTTTCGTCAAGCTTAATTTCTTTTAATCTTTTCAAAATAATAGATGAAGAAGAATAAGTTTGAATCTTACCTTTCGAAGAACAATAATTCCTTCAAAGATTCAACTTTTAGGTTTGAAGAGCTGAGATTTGAGATGAATCAAAAAAAAAAAAAAAAATTCGGTCACCATTTTTGGATGATTGAGTTGATGAGGGAAAAGAGGAAACTAGGGTTCTTTGAATTTGAAGATTGTTCTTCAAATGGGTTGGATATTATTGCTGGAGGGACAAATTAGTTTTTAAAAAAGAAGTTCAAAGGTAAATAACGAGTTGTTGTATCAACACATGCATTAGGGTTTGTTCGGCGATTGAAAATAATTAACTATAAATATGTTAAGGGGTACTATTTAAATACTCATATAGTTTAAGTACTAAAGTAAGTTCTCGTGCTAAGTTCAAGTTTTTTTTTTATATATTTTCTCTTATTTTTAAAACCAAATATTTAGCCCCTTGTAGAATTATATCTATAACTAATTAAATATATTAAAGTTTAACTAAATAAACTAAAACTATAAACAATAAGACAATATTTTTTTACAAAATTTTAAAAAGAAATAATTTTTTTAATTCACGCCTTTAATTATAAAAAAGAGATCACTACTCATTTTTGGGAACATTTCTCTGTCAAAACTCATAAACAAAAACCGAACTTAAACTATCAATAAGATACACCAACTATTAGAAAAAATATATATTTATATACTTAAATAACTTATATTTATTTAATTACTTTATTATATGTAAATTCTTTTTTTAATTATTCGAGTAGGTTATTATTTCTCTTAAAAGGTATATCTTAAATACACTTAGATGAAGTTTCAATGTATAGAATCTCTAAAATGTTTTAAATGTTTTTAGAAAACTTGAGAAGAAAAAGACATCTCATTAATAATAAATAAAATTAAAAATTTAATATAATTGAAACTTTAAAATATTACTAACATTTTATTTTGGAAACTAAAGATGAAATTCACCTACATAAATAAAGACGGATGAAATAACCATTAGTTCCTTGTCAGCCATTATTGTCCTTCGACGAGGTACAATAATTCCATATCAAAGAGAGATTTACTTATCATTACAGTGGTCCAATTTAGGCTGCAAAATTTTCTAATTGGGCCATTTGTTTAATTTACAAACATTTATTTGAAAAAATAATTTCAATCCACTAATATTAGAGCACAAAAATCAAAAAATAAAAGTGACGGATTATGCATCGATTAATTCGGTTCAGTTTTATATATTATTAGTTTGATTTTCAATTTTAAGTCGTTAAGTCAATAACAAATCAATAAAATATTTGTATTGATTTTTGATTTACTGAAAAGAAAAATGGTCATAAATAAATATATGACTTCTAACTTGTGCTAACAATTTGATGCGATACAGTGAAACAAACAATTCAGTTATAAATTCTTTGATATAGTGAAACACAAAATATAATTAAAAAATTGCATCAATAAAAACATATGTAGTATGAAGGCTACAATTTATGTTACAGCCAAAACATAATATGATATTTTTTGTGTGATGACTGTAGTGTCGAGCACTGATATAGTATTTAATTATGTTAAATTATAATATTAATATTTATGAAGGGTAAAATAGTAAATTACTATCGTTTTAACGGATTATCGATTTATTCAATAACTAAATACTCAATACCAAAATCAAATCAATAATCCAATAATTTTTTATAAAATCATTAAAAACCCATTAACTCAAAAACAATAATCTAATAACATTAATTTTGGCACAATTTGTTGACCGGATTCGATCTTTGTATTATTGGTTTATTTCGATTTTCATCTTTGTATAATAGTCTCCAATTTATATAATTGTTGGATTTTAATCCTCAAACTAATGAATATTAAATTCTTAAATACACGATAGATCAAAAATATTTATAGCAATAATATTTTTTTTACTTGATCACTTTTAATATATTTATAATACATTTTAAATTTATATTACAAAGAACAATTTATTATTCACATATAATACAAGTTTTATTGATGGATAATACATTTATCGCACATTTTAATACATTTATAATACAAAATGTATGAACTTCTTACTAAACAAGTATAATATACTTTTAAAAACAGTTATAACACATATATATATTGCATACTTAATTTACTTTTAAAATATATTCCAGATTAAATATAATATTGCTATAAATTATAATAAATAAATAAAAATATCACTAAAATCTATAATTATTTTATTAGAAACCACCCATCCAAATAATTTTTCCTTAAATAAAAATAAGAAAATTGAAAAATTAAAAATGCATCCAAGGGTAAATGCGCTTAATGGGTCATAAAGCTCCAACTTCTTTAGAATTTCAAGGTAAAAGAGAGGGTCAAGTTTGTTTTTTCTCCATAAAATATAATATTTTTATGTTTTCTTGTGGTTGAATTCAATCCTTCTAAGAATTCTTTTGTTTACATATATAAGAATTAGCCATAAAAACAGAGGGGGTGTTTGTTTTAAATTTTCTATATTTACAAATTAACGTTTTCGTTATTTTTTTTAGACTTTCATTAGTGTGAAAAATCAAAATTACACATTTATATTAATCGTAGATTAATTATGTTTGATCAAATTATATAGGGAAAATACAAAAAAAAAAAAATTAAACTTGACAACAAAATTTACTTTAATACTTTAATTAAACGGATATTTAAATACCCTCTTAACATCTTTCAAATAAATTTAAATACACCTGAATTACTGACATGTCAAATCAAAAAAGTCACCGTGCCTAAAAAAGACTAACTGAGCCCTTTTTTTTAGCCAACAGTCTTTCTTTCCTTCATCTTCTTCTTGACCCTCCCCCCCCCCCTCGCCCCCCCCAAACCTCTTTTTCCTTTCTTTGAAACAGCCCCATCCCATCCCCATTTTCTTTTTGAATTAGTAAAAGGGTGTGATGAACAAGAAAAAAATAGAAAAGTTAATAATTTATTTTTGCTTCTAAATTATTATTTATTACAGCGTTTGAATGTGATGAACTTGAAGCTTTTGTTAATGAAAAATCCACAATTTCTTTATCTCAAATTAAATTTTGTTAAGTTCATAAAGAATTTTATGTATTTTCTCAATTATATATGCATGACTAAAACTAGAATATATTCTAAAATACAGTGACTAAAATCACGTGATTGATCTTGGAGTTTTTGGTTATCATTAGAGTTTCATTTTAGACTACGCATTCATGTTGGGAACAACCAAAAAATTCATGGGGCTGTGCGGATTGGGTCGGGGCAGATTGGAAAAAAATTGATGAGTTGGGGATTAATTTTTATCCAATAGGAGACGTCACCTAATAAATAATAATAATAATAATAATAATAATGATAATAATAATAAAAACTTTCTCATATAACAATTAAAAAATAGCTTAATTACGCTCCATAACTATAATTTGTTAATTACAATTCGTAACTATATGTTATAGGGAGGAGAGTGGCGAGCGAGACTGGGAGAAGGAGGAGAGAGGGCAGAGAGTGGGAGAGAGGTGAATTGTATATGTATATCGGTTAGATAATTGTATATTATACATATATAATTGTATATTCTGGCGAGAGAGATTCGTAAAGGGAGGAGAGTGGCGAGCGAGATTGATAGAGGGAGGAGAGAGGCGAGCGAGATTGGGAGAGTGAGGAAAGAGACGAGCGATAGAGAACAAAAAATTGTATAATTTGAATCCTTCTTGCATAATTCGCAAGTACGTTTGTATAATTCACGTATTTTTGTATAATTGAGTAATATAAAGTCTGAAATTATACAAATATAATAAAAGTCTAAATAACGAATTGATACAAGCATAAACAATGAACTTTAAACAATTGTACAAATTACATTATATAAATTATATTATACAAAATCTAAAAACTATGCGTTTATACAAACTCTAAAAAGTTATCCACAAAAAGATTGAATGTATATAATGAAAAAACTGAAAAATCAGGAAATTATCGTCATATACAAATATAAACAATTGTATAGAAATACAAATCAAATAAAGAATTGTTAGTTGTTACAAATATGACTAATTATACACATATAAACGTGGTTAATATACAAATTCGAAGTTAGCTTATGTAATTAACGTATAATGTTAGTCATAAATAATAAATTATAACTTTGATCATGATAAACAATTAAGTAATATAAATTTACTTAATAGTATAATTTTTCTTAATAATAATAATTAAAAAAAAAAGTTTGTTAGTTAGAAGCAGAGATGATTTTAAAAAGTGAATTAAAAGATATTTTTAACCAAAGAAATGAATGAGGATATATTTATTTAAGATAATTGAAGGATATTTTTATCCTTTTGCTATGCAATAATAGATTTCCAACTTAATCATCACGTGGACTAAGAAATTTTCGCTGGATGACAAATGACAATAATTTCAAAAAACAAGCAAGTCGGGGTTGGTAGTCGGTAATGCTTGCTGAATAGGAGAAATTAAAGATAGAAATCAGGAAAAGTTGAGCTTTCGGCTTCGTTCAATTATAATTGTCTATTATATATATTTGAGAATATTATTATATTATCTTTTGAATATATTAAATTTAATTTTAAAATAATGTATTTGCTATTGAATAATACTAACTAATAACAAGAATAAAATAGACATAAACAAGTAAATAACTCATTAATTTTTCAAGTTAGACAAGTATTATCAAATATCTATTTGTAGTATAGTAAACAAGTGAAGATCGAGTGAAGAGAGTAATAAAGAAGAAGCAAGCGTAAGTATACCTTGCCAAACTAATTATATTAGCAACTGTAGGGCTGTTTAAAATCGAATCGAAATTGATAATTCGAATCGAAAAAAAAGTTATTGATTTATCAATAATGGGTTACTGGTTTAGCGATTTTGAGAACGATTTGGATTTTTTCTATTATCGAGATATCGATTCTTAACAGTTTGAGTTTTTTTCTTAACGAGTTCACCGATAACCCGATAGTAATTAAATAGTTAGTTATTATACCATTTTGTATATAGAGTCCTTGACTTAGAGTTTGGTTTCCTATTTTTTATTTCTGGTTGTCTCAAACTACTGGTTATTCCATTATGTAAAAGCGTTTGCTTTTGAGCAAGATATAATTTGTGAACTCATGTAAATGGTTCATTTGATTTGTCACATTGTTCCTAAGTGGTTTTCAATGTTTTTCTTTGTGTCAAACTCTTAACAGTTAAACCGATAACTGATTATCGATAACGATCAATAACCAATAAGTCAATATCTTAATAGTTCTATAACGGTTTAGCATCTATACAAATCGATAATCAATAAGTCAAACCGATAAGCTTTGAAACCGAACCGACCGATACGCAACCTGCAAACCTAACCTTTTTTTCTTTTTTATCAATTAACAAAAATAATATATACTAATATGAAGAAACAAAAGTTTTATTTTGCTATCTTTTTTTATCACTCGTTTGCTATAAATAGGTGGAGGAGGACAGACACTCTTCACCCCAAAATTAAAAGAAGACAAGGTACTAGTAATCAATTATCCATCATGGCTGTTCACAAGGAAGTTAATTTTGTTGCTTACCTACTAATTGTTCTTGGTAAGATTTTCCTTTACTCCTTTTTTTTTTTTTTTTAAAATCTTGGTTTATACATACACAAGTAGTTTTACATTTTTCCTTGTATTATATTTGTTGTAGGAATGTTTCTACATGTTGATGCCAAGGCTTGTACTAAAGAATGTGGTAATCTTGGGTTTGGGATATGCCCACGTTCAGAAGGAAGTCCGCTAAATCCCATATGCATCAATTGTTGCTCAGGCTATAAGGGTTGTAATTATTATAATTCTTTCGGAAAATTTATTTGCGAAGGTGAATCTGACCCAAAAAGCCCAAATGCTTGCACCCTAAATTGTGATCCAAATATTGCCTATTCAAGATGTCCTCGTTCGGAAGGAAAATCGCTAATTTATCCCACCGGATGTACCACATGCTGCACAGGGTATAAGGGTTGCTACTATTTTGGTAAAAATAGCCAGTTTGTATGTGAAGGAGAGAGTGATGAGCCCAAGGCAAATATGTACCCTGCAATGTAACTCTAGACTTGTCCATCTTCTGGATTTCCCAAACTTAATTAATTAATGTATGAAATAAAAGGATGCACACATAATGACATGCTAATCATTATAATGTGGGTATGAAAGTTGTGTGTTATGTGTAATTACTAATTATCTGAATAAGAGAAATAAATCATCCATAATTATTATCCTAAATGAATCTCAAGTGTCTTTATAATTCTTTAATGAATCAGATGCATTTAATTAACTAAATCCATATATAGATATAAATATTATTCATATACTCAATTAATAGCAATTGGGTTAGCAAAACGAATCTAGTCTAGGTGTGTTTTGCTAATTATTGGGGGATAGTGCAGAGAAAAACCAACGTTATCAATAATTCAGATAGAAAACTTAATATAGTAAGATAATTGTTTTGATCCTTTGATATATCTAAAACCATGCATGATATTAGGAAAATAGATAGAGAAATAATTTGTACATCAGTAATTGTTGAATATGTAAACAATTTAATTCAAGAAGCTAGGAATATAAATATTGAGAGTTTATGATTATTATTTTGATGTTTAATAAAGTTTTTTTGATTTCATATAGAAGTATACAAATTTGGATACTTCCGCTAACATAAAATTCTTCATAGATTTTTGTTTCTATGCCGTAGTTAACTTTAATATATTTGTGGTTGAGGAAATTTATTGCTAGATACAAAGGACTGTCAATTCTTTTTGAAAGCAAATATATATGAAAATTTACTATAAATTATTTTAGTCATGACTAAAACGTGGCCTTAATTGAATTATCTTTCTCATTCATTTTTTAAAATGCATATCAGGATGATTTTTACTTTTAAAAAATAACTGTGAAAAATTCATCTTCCACAAAGTTAGATGCCATAGGGCCATGAATCTTGGACAGTAGATTTTACAAAAAAAAATTTGAAAACATTTGTTTGTTCATGATTAATCATTTTTTTTAAAAAAAAAAAAAGTTTCAAAAACTGGTCCATATCAATTTTTAGGTGAGACCTTTCTTCTGCTCACAAAATTTATTTATTTTTCAAATAAAATGTATGTTCAAATATAACTTTAAATTTTAAAAATATTTCTCGACACAACTTCAAAAACACAATTAATTTTTTAACTTTTAACTAAATTTATAGCTTAGTACTCCATGTAGTACAATACAAATGAATTGTGGAAGCGTGACACTTTTAAATAAATGTTTAAAGTCATTAATCAAAAAGCAATTTGTCAATATAAAATAGAATTATTAACTCATTTATATTGAATTAGAGAGAGTAATTAACCCACTAAATGTGTAATTCGCTTTATCGTTGCATATACAAGAATAGTCACGAAACATATGATCTGTGTTTGCTAAAAATAAAGTTTTACCATATGAACAATAAAATATTTAACGTAGAAGAATAGTCACAAAGAGTAACAGAGCATGATTTATTTATGTGTGCTACAAATAAAATTTTACTATATAAATTAACAAAATATTTAATGGTAGTCACAAAACATGATTTGCTTGATTAACGATAGGAAAAAGACAGGAAATAGGACTAATTAGTGAAGCAATTAACAAAAAGTAGATGGTATTACTCTTTCTTTTGATCACATAAAGTTAATTTGAGATAATTAATTACTAAATTATTGCTCCTATCACTATACCTTCGAATAAAAATTGTTTAACTTTGAATATCATCAATAGATAAAAAACATGGCTAGTGCAACTTTCACTATATTTGTAAGTCCCACTATCATCTCATGTCATTATTTTTCTTTCAATCTAGTTAGTAATTAATTATTGTTCTTCGATTTATTTAAACAAAAATTCACTTGTATATGGAACATTAGATTTAACTATTGCTATGACTGGTAGTACGTCAATTTTCTTTCTTGTAAACAGACAAAAACTTACTTACATATATGGTTTAATTGTTTGCGTTTCCTAAGGCCCAAAAATATTCTTTTAACTTTAGGACAAGACTCAAAATTAAAAGAATTGATATATTTGAATATAAAAAAGTGAGTACTAATACTTAATTTTAGATAGACGACTAAAAATAAAATTCAGTCACGTAACTAAAGACGGTGGGCGGAGTAATAATTAATCATGATAGATGGTTTGTTTTATTAGTACTTACAGATATATCCATTATTGTCCTTCAATTAGATACAATAATTCCATTAATTATGATTAGTACTCGATTCACATATACAGGGATCAAAATGAAAATAAACCTATAATAAATGGACTAAAATTGTTATTTTCCCATCTCATTAACTGTATTTATGAACTTTTTGCTTTACCACCCTATGTTACGACAGTACTTAATATTTGATGTGTGAGTAATTTTGAATTTTTATTTTTATTTTTAAGGCCCCGATATTGGATGAGATTAACTTTATAAAGAGTTCACTCATTTTATTAACCACCAATATGAACTTTTTGCTTTTAACAAAAGTTATTTGAGAATCTTTTTTTTTTTTTCACCAGCAAGCACATCTTTTTCTTCTTTATCAATTGGAGGCTATTAATATATAAATTAAATATATGTAATGTGAAAAAAACGTTTTAGTAACTATGTTTTATTTGATCACTCGTTTGGCTATAAATAGGTAAAGGAGGATAGACACTCTCCTCAACCCAAACAAAAGAAAATTAGACAAGGTAAAAAGAATCCATAAAATGGCTGTCCACAAACAAGTTAGTTTCCTTGCTTACCTACTATTTGTTGTTGGTAAGATTTCGATTTCCCTTTCTCTAATTTTCTTATCTTTATTTTCTTTGTTGTGGCATAAACAATAAGTGTTAGTATTTTTTTTTTCATTTCTCTCTTAATTATTATATTTGTTTGTAGGATTATTGCTACTTGTAAGCGTGGTGGAACATGTTGATGCCAAGGCTTGTACTAAAGAATGTGGTCATCTTGGCTATGGGATATGCCCACGTTCACAAGGAAGTCCGCAAAATCCCATATGCACCAACTGTTGTGCAGGTTATAAAGGTTGCAATTATTATAGTGCTGATGGGACTTTCATTTGTGAAGGACAATCTGACCCAAAAAACCCAAAAGCTTGCCCTCGAAATTGTGATCCAAATATTGCCTATTCAAAGTGTCCCCGTTCAGAAGGAAAGACGATAATTTATCCCACAGGATGTACCACGTGTTGCACGGGGTACAAAGGTTGCTACTATTTCGGTAAAGATGGCAAGTTTGTTTGTGAAGGAGAGAGTGATGAACCCAAGGTATGTACCCGGCCTGGAATGTGACTCTAGAGTTGCATACATGACTTGTCCATCTTTAATTGTTTGTGTTAATTGTTGCACTGCAGGAGAGGGTTGCAAACTCTATGGATATGATGGATCTTTAATTTGTAATGGGGAGCCTCAGAGCTATATATCTACAGCATAAGGCATGATGCATCATCAATAATATGTGTTGTACTTTTTAATTTATAATGTATGAAATAAATGGATGACATGCTAATCACAATAATGTGAGCATCAAAGTTGTGTTATGTGTAACTACTTATTATTTGAATAAAAGAAAAAGATCATCCATAATTATATTGAGGACTTGGCTCCTCTCTTGTGGTGATCTCCATTGGTCTTATCCATAGTAAATGACATGCGTCTTTATAATATTTTAAGGAATCAGATCTATAAATTTATTTACTTTTAAACAAACTACCTTTGAGATTAGGTAAGTTATTTCAAAGTGAATGAATTTATAATTTTTCACACACTAAGAATACAATTTTTAAGTTTATGATTCAGGTATTCTGTTAATTTTTCATAATTGGGCTACTCCTATTATTTGTCCATTTTGCCCTGAATAGGGGTATACATCACCTGGTTGATTCGGGTTTTTCAAATATCAAATCAAATTACTCGTGTAAAAAATTTAAATTTATAAATCAAACAAAACTAATAAAATTCGGGTTTTTCGACCTCGGGTTGGTTCAAAATTTTCAAATACCAAAACAAACCATTGTGTCAAATTTTTAAATTTATAAATCAAACCAAACTAATAAACATCAGATTTTTCGGTAAAGTTTACATACAAACATATAATTAACTTGTGCTCTAAATATTTCTTTAGTCCAACAAAAATACAATTATCTAAAGTATTTTTTTTTATAAAAAAAATAACACAAAATATGAGATGAGTATTAATGTTACAAAAATATTCAATAAAAAATATTAATGAAATCATCATATAAAATAAATATTATAAAGTCTAATGAAAATAATCATAATTTAAAAGTACTAAACCATGCTAAAATAAGTTTAATAAATATTAGTTACATTACTAAATATTTAAGAAAAATTAAAATTAGATTATATATTTTAATTGTCTAAACTATGTAAAACTAAAGAACAAATATTCAATATTATTGTCATTCTTACTCCCTCCGTCCGGTATTGTTTGTCATGTTGTGCTTTTGAAAAGTAAATTTGACTAATTTTCAAAGTTAAATTAGATCAAATTAATTCGATATTTTAAACAAAACATTAAATACTTTAAAACTATATGAAAAGTACTATAAATTGCATTTTTTTGCATATTAATATGATGAAAAATACATCTTAAAATGTTAGTCAAAGTTTTTATAGTTTGACTATAAAATAGAAATCATGACAAACAATACAGGACGGAGGTAGTGTTAAATTGATTATTTTTTTGGCATTAATATAAATTTGAATTTGATTTAAGTTTTATTATAATTATCAACATGTATGAACTATAATCTTTATTGGACCATTCCGAATTCTAAGTTTTAAACTTGAAATAATATATTAAAAGATAAAAAACTATGGAATAGTATAAGAAATATTTTAAAATGGTATCAAAGTAATATTTTTATGTATAAAATAAAATTTTAAAAATCATATACAATGACGCATGCAATTTTTTCCTCGTTTATTTTTTTTATGTGTGTGTTTTGTCGTATATGTTTACGAGAAAGGAAATGCAAATAATTAATCAAGAGAGAAGTATTGGAAACACCTCTGAACTTGATAGAAATTATTAGTTTCGGTCCCAAACCATTGCATCCTAAACACTCTTCTACTTGACTAACTAAACTTAGATACGCCCCTAATTTGCCACATGACACAACAAATAGTCTCAAACTCTTGTAGGAGCATGAGACTCTTAATAAAAACTTAAGAGAAGTGTTGAAAACACCCCTAAACTTAATGAGAATTTAGGAGTGTACGTATTTCACTCATATTGCAAAATCGAATTTAAGTTTGGTTAGTCAAGTAAAAGAGTGTTTATAAGTCTGTCTATAGATTGAAAATAAAACTAATAACTCGCGCCAAATTAATATACTACCATTCATAGAAATATTTATATTTAGGGTGTGTTTGGTAAAAAGGAAATGTTTTCCTAGAAAATATTTTTCCGGATAACAAGTAGATTTTTGACTTATTTTCTCATTTTTTATTGGTGAGTAGAAAATATTTTTTGGAAAAGTTTTGTAAAGTTTTATTTATTATGAAAAATATTTTTGAGAAATATCTTTTTTGTTTATCATAGTAGAAAATAATTTATAAATTGAAAATATTTTTAAATAAAACTTAATTTATTTTTTTTGAGTGTGGGGTTAGGGGTGGGGGTCGAGGATAGGGGTGAAAAAAAAAGAATTTTTGAAGTCGAAAATATTTTTTAAAAACAAACTTAAATTTTTTTGGGGAATGAGGGAAGGAGGAGGGGTAGGGGTGAAAAAATAAAATTTTTGAAGTTGAAAATAATTTTTAAAAGCAAATGCAATTTTTTATTTGGGAGGGGGGGGGGGGGGCGGAGGGAGGTCGAGGATCGGGGTGAAAAAATAAAAATTTGAAGTAAAAATATTTGTTAAAAAAAACTTAAATATTTTTTGTTATCGTGTTATCGGTTCTTAACGGTTTGACGTTTTTTCTTAACAGGTTAACCGATAACCCGATAGTAAATTAAATAATTATATTTATATCATTTTGTATATAAAGTCCTTGACTTAGAGTTTGATTTCCTACTTTTATTTCTGATTGTCTCAAACACTTGGTTATTCTACAATGTAAAAGTGTTTGCTTTTGAGCAAGATGTAACTTGTGAACTCATTGCATGGTTCATTTGGTTTGTCATATTGTTTCTAAGTGATTTTCAATGTCTTTTTGGGGTCAAATCTTAATGGTTAAACCCATAACCGAACCGATAGCGATCAATAACCGATAAGTCAATATCTTCATGGTTCTATAACGGTTTAGCATCTCTACAAACATATAACCAATAAGTGAAATCGATAAACTTCAAAACCAAACCGAACCAACTGATATGCGGCCCTAATCCCACCTGTTGTACAGTTACTAGGGTTACTACTATTTCGATAAAAATGGCAAGTTTGTTTGTGATGGAGAGAGTATTGAATTTGAACCCCAAGGCATGTACCCTGAAATGTGACCCTAAATTTGTTTACATAACTTGTCCATCTTCTGGATTAGCCAAACTTTATCAAGTTTGCGTTAATTGTTGGACTGCAGGCGAGGGTTGTAATATGAATTATGATGGATCTTTAGTTTGTATTGGGGAGCCTCAGAGCTATATATATATATATGCATCAATAATACTAATATAAATGAATTTTCTACTAAGCATAATTAATTGAATTTTCTTGCTTGCATAATTCGACTAAGAAAATTAGAGAAAGAAAAATCTTACCAACATCAAAATTTTATTTTTTTCACCCCTATCCTCGATTCCCCCTCCCCACCCACCCACCCTCCAACAATTAAATTCAGCCACATAAATAAAGACGGAGGGAGTAACAATTATTAATAATCTTAGTTGGTTGACATGTTTTATTAATTAATTAGTAATTACAGATATATCCATTATTGTTCTTCAATTAGATACAATAATTCCATTAATTATGCTTAGTACTCGATTCATGGACTAAAATTGTTATTTCCCCTGAAGAGATATATATGTGGAAAAGAAAATTGTTGGTAGATGACAAATATTTCAAAAACAAGTATTAATTAAAGATGCAATTGTGGATAAGTTAAGGAAGCGTAAGTAACTAGTCAAACTAATTACACTAACAAGCACATCTTTTTCTTATTTATCAATTGGAGGCTATATAAAAAACGTTTTAGTAACTATGTTTTTTTTACTCACTCGTTTGGCTATAAATAGGTGAAGGAGGATAGACACTACTCAACCCAAACAAAAGAAAAAAAAGAAAATTAAACAAGGTAAAAAGAATCCATAATATGGCTGTTCACAAACAAGTTAGTTTCCTTGCTTACCTACTACTTGTTGTTGGTAAGATTTCCCTTTCTCTAATTTTCTTCTCTTTAGTTTCTTTGTTGTGGCATAAACTATAAGTGTTAGTATGTTTTTTTCATTTCTCAGCTTTCTCCTTATTATATTTGTTTGTAGGATTATTGCTACTTGTAAGCGTGGTGGAACATGTTGATGCCAAGGCTTGTACTAAAGAATGTGGTCATCTTGGCTATGGGATATGCCCACGTTCACAAGGAAGTCCGAAAAATCCCATATGCACCAACTGTTGTGCAGGTTTTAAAGGTTGCAATTATTATAGCGCTGATGGGACTTTCATTTGTGAAGGACAATCTGACCCAAAAAACCCAAAAGCTTGCCCTCGAAATTGTGATCCAAATATTGCCTATTCAAAGTGTCCCCGTTCAGGAGGAAAGACGATAATTTATCCCACTGGATGTACCACGTGTTGCACGGGGTACAAAGGTTACTACTATTTCAGTAAAGATGGCAAGTTTGTTTGTGAAAGAGAGAGTATTGAGCCCAAGGCATGTACCCTGGAATGTGACCCTAGAGTTGCATACATGACTTGTTCATCTTCTGGATTGGCCAAGCTTAGTCAAGTTTGTGTTAATTGTTGCACTGCAGGAGAGGGTTGCAAACTCTATGGATATGATGGATCTTTAATTTGTACTGGGGAGTCTCAGAGCTATATATCTACAGCATAAGGCATGATGCATCATCAATAATATGTGTTGTGTTGCGGAAGCCGAATATATAGAGAGTGATGGAATCACAACTGCTATATCTAAATGTAGCTAATAAATAGTAAATGAGACAACAACAAAAAGAACACCAAGAATTAACAAGGTTCGGCAAACTTTTGTTTTCTTTTGCCTAGTCCTCAGACACAACCAACCAATATTTATTTCACTCCAAAAGAGTACAAGTGAAATACTACAAGAGAGAAAGAAGAACAAATGCCTTAGGAGATGAGAAGACAAGTGAGAGGTGTGTTACAAATGAATTAGGAGCTACCTATTTATAGGAGTGAATTCTTCCTATTGATGTCATCCATGACATCACAATATGTCAAAAATGTCAAGATTTACCTTGTGAAACCAATTTATGGTTCACCTAAATTTCACCTACAAAAGATGCTATCTTGACTTTTCTACCAATGAAGAATTATCCTCCTAACTACCATATCTTCTCATTAATTCATTTTTGAATCTTGTCAAATTTAACAAATCTCCACCTTGGCAAGATTCTCCATTTTCAACTTTCTCTCAACAACAATTTTGATTGTGTCTTCAACCATAATCTTCAATGTTCAACAATGTTGATCAAGTTCAAACAATGTTGAAACTTGACCGCAGTCACCACTTTTGTCAACATATCGGCAGGATTATCCGTAGTATGAATTTTCTGTATTATGACTCCACCATCTTCTATGATTTCTCGTATGAAATGATATCGGACGTCAATGTGCTTCGTCCTTGCATGATAAACTTGGTTCTTTGCTAATTGAATAGCACTCTGACTATCACAAAATATTGTGATTTCTTCTTGTCCAATACCAAGCTCTCTAAGCAATCCTTGAAGCCAAATTGCTTCCTTCGCAGCCTCTGTAATTGCCATGTACTCTGCCTCAGTGGTAGACAAAGCAACTGTTGACTGCAAAGTAGACTTCCAACTAACTGGTGCATTTGCAATAGTAAAAACATAACCAGTAGTTGATCTTCGTTTGTCCAAATCACCTGCATAATCTGAGTCACAATATCCAACAAGATATTGACTATCTTTCTGCTCGAAAACCAAACCAACATCTACAGTATTATGAATATACCGTAGAATCCATTTTACAGCCTGCCAATGATCCTTTCCAGGATTGTGCATGTACCTGCTTACAACTCCAACAGCGTGTGAAATATCTGGCCTTGTGCAAACCATTGCATACATCAAGCTACCAATAGCATTCGCGTATGGTACTCTTGACATATATTCTCGTTCAGCTTCATTCTTAGGTGACATAGCATCACTAAGCTTAAAATGAGGAGCAAGCGGAGTGCTAACCGACTTCGTTTTTTCATTCATACCGAATCGGTTTAGTACTCTTTTCAAATATTCTTTCTGAGATAAATAAGTTTCTTTGAATGTCTATCTCTTTTTATCTCCATGCCAAGAATCTTCTTTGCCTCACCCAAATCCTTCATCTCAAACTCCTTTCTTAGTTGAATCTTTAGCTTCTCAATTTCCTCTTGACTTTTAGAAGCTATCAACATATCATCAACATATAGGAGAAGATATATAAAGGAATTATCTTCAAGCTTGCGCAAATACACACAATGATCGTATTTGCTTCTTATGTACCTTTGCTGCAACATAAACTTGTCAAATCGTTTGTACCATTGTCTAGAAGATTGTTTCAATCCATACAACGATTTTTCAAGTTTGCACACCATATTTTCTTTTCCATCAACTTTGAATCCTTCTGGCTGAGTCATATAGATTTCCTCTTCCAAGTCTCCATGTAAAAAAGCAGTTTTTACATCCAACTGAACTAGTTCCAAATTCAACTGTGCTACCAAAGCCAACAAAACTCTAATGGAGGAGTGTTTCACAACTGGAGAAAATACCTCATTATAATCAATTCCCTCCTTTTGAGCATATCCTTTGGCCACCAATCTTGCTTTGTAGCGAACATCTTCTTGGTTAGGAAATCCCTCTTTCTTTGCAAATACCCATTTGCACCCAATTGCTTTCTTGCCCTCTGGGATATTGGCCAATCTCCATGTATGATTCTGATGAAGAGATTGCATTTCTTCATCCATGGCATTCCTCCACTTATCTTTTTGTGAACTTTGGACTGCGTCTTTATAAGTGGTAGGAATGTCATCGGCTGCAATTGAGTTAGCACAAGCCACCATATCTTTGAGTCGAGCAGGTTTTCTTATTGTCCTTTTTGGCTTGCTCGTTGCTATTGATTCAAGTTGTGGTTGAGGTTCTTGAGATGGAACCTCCTCTTCGACTGGCTCTCCTTCAAGAGTAAAATCTTCTGCTGTTTCCTCGTTTGATCCCTGTGTTGGGAAAATTATCTTTCCTTCAAACTCCACCTGCTTTGAAGCACCATCAATTTGTTTGGCTTCTTCAAGTGTTACCTTATTTGTCAAGGCAGATTCATCAAAGGTAACATCCCTGCTGAAAATAACTTTTCTTGTCTCTGGACACCATAAACGGTATCCTTTGACTCCAGAAGTAATTCCCATACATAAAGCTTTCTTTGCTCTTGGGTCCAATTTTGACTCTCTTACATGATAATATGCAATTGAGACAAATACATGTAAAGAACCATAATCTTCAGCAGGTTTTCCATACAATTTTTCAAATGGTGTCTTCCCACCAATAGCAGAAGATGGTAGACGATTAATGAGGTGGCACGCATATGTTATTGCCTCAGCCCAAAATTCTTTGCCCAAGCCAGCATTGGACAACATACACCGAACTTTCTCCAGCAAAGTTCGGTTCATGCGTTCTGCCACTCCATTCTGTTGTGGTGTATTTATGACGGTGAAATGTCTGACGATGCCATTTTCCTCACAAATTTTCTGAAAAAGATCATTTTTGTATTCTCCACCATTGTCTGTGCGAAGACACTTGATCTTTCTGCCACTTTGAGTTTCTATCATCGCCTTCCATTTGAAAAAAATTCCCAAAACTTCATCTTTTGTTTTCATCGTATACACCCACAATCTTCGAGAAAAGTCATCAACAAAGGTTACAAAATACTGTTTCCCACCTAATGAAGGTGTTTTGGAAGCACCCCAAACATCCGAATGAATATAATCCAAAATACCTTTAGTATTATGGATAGCTGTTCCAAATTTAACCCTTGTTTGCTTTCCCTTGGTACAATGCTCACAAAACTCCAAGTTGCAAGTTTTTACTCCTTTTAGCAATCCTTGATCTGATAAAGTTTTCAAGGATTTCCCTCCAGCATGTCCCAAGCGCATATGCCACAGCTTGGTCATTTCTGCCTCCTTCTCGTCATTGGATGTTGTTGCCGCTGTCCCAATAACTGTACTACCTTGATAGTGGTACATGTTATTATTTCTTCGAATTGCCTTCATTACCACCAGTGCACCAGAGCATATTCTCATCACGCCATTATCTGCAATGACTTTGAATCCCTTTGATTCTAGGGCTCCTACAGAAATGAGATTTTTCTTCAAATCTGGTACATATCGAACATCTGTTAATGTTCTACTTAATCCATCATGGTTCCTTAATCGGATTGAACCAACACCATATGCGGTAAGAGGATTATTGTTTGCAGTGTGAATAACTCCACATTCTCCTTCTTGTAAATCAATAAACCAGTCCCGATTGGGACACATATGATAACTACAAGCTGAGTCCATCAACCATACATCAGATGATTTGGATGGATCTGTTGTAACTAGTGAGTAATCGGAGTCATCACAATCAGCCACATTTGAATCCATGACAGCCTTCCCATTATTTGGTTTGGCTTTGCTATTCAACTTTGGGCAGTCTTTCTTCCAATGCCCTTTTTCTCGGCAAAAGGCACATTCATCTTTGCTGAGTCTCGATCTTGACTTGGATCTCCCTTTCTTCGTTCTCATATGATTTTGAGAACGACCTCTCGCAACCAGTGCTTCTGCTTCTCCGCCTTTTTGTTTTTCTCTCTTTCTTTGTTCATAACTGTATAAGGCAGAACAAACTTCTTTGAGAGATACTTCATCATTCCCATGCAGTAGAGTCGTTTCAAGATGCTCGAACTCATCGGGAAGTGAACTTAACAACATTAAGGCCATATCTCCATCCGTAAAAGTCACATCCATATTCCGCAAATCTGTCGCCAACTTATTAAAGCTGGTGATATGATCATTCATTGTGCTACCAGGAATATAAGTGAAGCGTAACAGTCTTCTTTTCATGTAAAGTTTATTTTGACTGTTTTTCTTCAAGAATTTCTCCTCCAATGAATTCCATAATTTATTTGCAGATGTTTCCTTCGTGTATGGATACTTTTGTTCTCTTGCAAGGTAAGATCGAATGGTACCGCAAGCAACACGGTTGATAATCTTCCAATCTTCTTCTCCTACACCGTCTGGTTTCTTTTCTTCAATGGCAATATCTAGCCCTTGTTGAAAAAGAACATCAAGGACCTCGCCTTGCCACATTCCGAAATGTCCTGACCCGTCAAAAATTTCAACTGCAAATTTCGCATTTGACACAATTCTTGTCATAAGCGAAGATGCCAATGATGACGTATTATTGACACTTGATGTGGACTCATCATTTTTCTTGTCTCTCATTTTACTACAAATACTATTTACTAGCTAACAATGCAAAGACCAAAGTAAATCTTTTTCTGATGTGGAAGTTCAGACTATGCTGCAACCACAGAGCATACTCAGATAATACCTTGGCTTTGATACCAATTGTTGCGGAAGCCGAATATATAGAGAGTGATGGAATCACAACTGCTATATCTAAATGTAGCTAATAAATAGTAAATGAGACAACAACAAAAAGAACACCAAGAATTAACAAGGTTCGGCAAACTTTTGTTTTCTTTTGCCTAGTCCTCAGACACAACCAACCAATATTTATTTCACTCCAAAAGAGTACAAGTGAAATACTACAAGAGAGAAAGAAGAACAAATGCCTTAGGAGATGAGAAGACAAGTGAGAGGTGTGTTACAAATGAATTAGGAGCTACCTATTTATAGGAGTGAATTCTTCCTATTGATGTCATCCATGACATCACAATATGTCAAAAATGTCAAGATTTACCTTGTGAAACCAATTTATGGTTCACCTAAATTTCACCTACAAAAGATGCTATCTTGACTTTTCTACCAATGAAGAATTATCCTCCTAACTACCATATCTTCTCATTAATTCATTTTTGAATCTTGTCAAATTTAACATGTTATAATTTTTAATTTATAATAATAAAAGGATGACATGCTAATCACTATAATGTGGGCATCAAAGTTGTGTGCTATGTGTAACTACTACTTATTATTTGAATAAAAGAAAAAGATCATCCATAATTATATTGAGGACTTGGCTCCTCTCTTGTGGTGATCTCCATTGGTCTTATCCATAGTAAATGACATGCGTCTTTATAATATTGTAAGGAATCAGATCTATAAATTTATTTACTTTTAAACAAACTACCATTTGGCTCTAGTCAAGGACCATCCTCTTGATGTCTACTTCAAGCTAGTCTAGTAACAAATAATGCTTGCAGCTAGACTACATGTTTTAGCCTGGCTAGCTACCATTTTATATTGTACATTAAAAAATTTACATATCAATATAATGAAAAAATACTTTGTAAAACATTAATCAAAGTTTTTATAGTTTGACTTTAAAAAAAGAAATTATAACAATTAAAAATAAACAGAGAACGTAATATCTAAGATCTGAAGGTGGAAGTTCAAGAGGAATATGAATCACTCAATGACTCAATATCAGTGTCAAGAGGATTCTAGTGAACCCCCTTACCAAATAAATTATATTTTCTTAAAATAAAATATTTTTCTTTATATCAAATACACCCATAATGGTAGTACTGCTATATTTCGTAAAAGAATTTGAGAGGTCTTTGTAGACAATAAAAATTCATGTCGATAAAACAATATTCAAAAACGAAAAATTATAGCAATAATCGATCTATTATTTCAAGTGCGAGCGTTAAAATCTCTATGATTCTCTGAATTCGTCTTTCAAATATTATTTCAAGTGATTTAAAGCTTGATCTTGAACTTGGGATTTATCTTGATCTTGATCTCTATCTTGATCTTGATCATGATCTTGATCTTGGACTTGAACTTGAACTTAGACTTGATCTTGATCTTGGACTTGAACTTTATCTTGATCTTGATCTTGACTCTCTAGTTGAATCCAAGGGCTTGAAGCTTGATCTTGAATCGATGGTCTTGATCTTTGATTGTTCTTGAACTTAATCTTCGACTTGAACTTGGACTTGGACTTGGACTTGATCTTGACTTGAACTTTATCTTGACTTTCTAGTTAAATTCAAGGGCTTGAGCTTGATGTTGAATCCGGTGGTCTTGATCTTGGAATTGATCTTATACTTGGACTTAGACTTGATCTTGATCTTGATCTTGATCTTGATCTTGATCTTGACTTGAACTTTATCTTGATCTTGATCTTTATCTTGACTTTCTAGTTGAATTCAAGGGCTTGGAGCTTGATCTTGAAATCAGTAGTCTTGATCAACTTTGATCTTGAACTTTATCTTGAACTTTATCTTGACTTTCTAGTTTGATCTTGACTTGAACTTTATCTTGACTTTCTAGTTTGATCTTGACTTGAACTTAGGGTGTGTTTGGTATGAAGAAAAATGTTTTCCATGGAAAATATTTTTCTAGAAAAAGTTTTCCTGGAAAACAAGTAGGTTTTGAACTTATTTTCTCATGTTTGGTTGATAAGTAGAAAATGATTTTTAGTGTTTGATTTATGGATGAAAAATATTTTTGATAAACATCTTTTATTTTTACTAGAGTAGAAAATAATTTATGAAATTGAAAATATTTTTTAAAAATAATTTTTTTTTGGGTGGTGGGGGCGGTGGCGGGGAGGGGGATGGGAGTGAAAAATTTTAAAAATTAAAGTTGATAGTATATTTAAAAAACAAAATAAATTTTTTGGGGGTTGGAGGTGGGTGGGGGATGGACGGGGGAGAGGGGGGGGTAGGAGTTTAAAAATAAAAATTTGGAAGTTAAAAATATTTTTAAAAAGCAAAATCAGTTTTTTGTGGAGGGGTGGGGTGGGGTGGGGAAGTTGGCCGGTGTAGGTGGGTGGGTGGGTGGGTCAGGGATCGGGTGAAAAAATAGAATTTTGAAATTGAAAATATTTTTTTAAAATTGATGTTTTTCCCCCAAAAAAATGTAATTTGAAATTAGAAGAGAGTTTTGGAAAATGTTTTCCTTAATTTTTGAAGGGAAGTCATTTTCCTTAATTTTGAGGAAAATGAGTTGATTTGGAAAACATTTTCCAAAACTCTTATCCCAACCAAACATAAGAAAATTGGAAAACATTTTTCCTTCATACCAAACACACTCTTTATCTTGACTTTCTAGTTTGATCTTGACTTGAACTTTATCTTGACTTTCTAGTGGTCTTGATCTTGATCGTTCTAGTTAAATTTAAGGGCTTGGAGCTTGATTGTTTTGATCTTGATCGTTCTTGAACTTGATCTTGACTGCTTGATCGTTCTTGAACTTTGATCTTGAACTTACTTATACTTGGACTTGATCTTGAACTTTATCTTGACTTTCTAGTTTGATCTTGACTTGAACTTTATCTTGACTTTCTAGTTTGATCTTGACTTGAACTTTATCTTGACTTTCTAGTGGTCTTGATCTTGATCGTTCTAGTTGAATTTAAGGGCTTGGAGCTTGATGGTCTTGATCTTGATCGTTCTTTACGCTTGACTTCTTGAACTTGTAGAGAAATTTATGGCTTTTGATCCACGAGTTTTCTCTGGCTTCTTGTTTTGAATTCTTGGTTCTCTTTTTCTGAATTATGAGACCCCTATGAGCTTTATGAAGCCGGCTTTAATTAAATTTATATTTATCTGAATTTAAATAATTAAATCAATTATATAAATCCATAATATTTATTTGAACTAATATATTCTTTAATTTAATATAATATGAATAACTTTATAAATTTATATTTAATAAATTTTAAGTGACTAGAGTCTTATTTTTGTTCGAATGAACATATTAGATGGATCCATCTACCACGTGAATGATGTGGATATTTCATGAAATATTCGAATATTCAAGTCTTGGAACCATTTCAATTGGAAATGAAAAAATAATTATTATATTATGATTAAAGAAAGAAGCATCCAAATTTCCCTTGTTATGCTAAACTCGAGTTACAGGGCCAATTATGGATATTTGATGTGCCAACGGATCCATTAAAATGTTTCAATGAAGTACGATATGATTGACCATTCAATTTCAGATATTTTAAACAATATTTGGCTCTTATAGCTTATTTTTAAAAAAAAGGAAGAGAAAACAACTAAAATTGCTTAATTAAAAAAAATAATATGATAGAAGTTACTTCAAAATGGATGAATTTATAAATTTTCACACACTCGGAATACAATTTTTAAGTTTATGATTAAGGTGTGATCTGTTAATTTTTCATAATTTAGGTGTTTTCTCTTCTTTTTTTTAAAATGAATGGGACCAAGGCATTTTTATCGAAGAAGTATGAACTATGATCCGTAAGAGAAATATCGAGTTTTTTTGCTTAAAATCATTCCTCAACTATGACTCAAATCTAATATACATCATTATAATATTCAAGTGAGCAAAAAACATTCTTATACTATCTAAAAAATAACAAGAATTATCATTTAAACTATTTTTATTAAAAACTGATTGAACCAATTAAAAAACATCATTTAGCCTATTTTTATTAAAACTTATTGAACCAATTGAAAAAATATTTTTTTTTAATTTGGTCACGTCTTGGCCACAATGAAAAGATTAAAGTTACCTAAAGAATAAGGATATGGATAGAAATGAATCTTGAATTTAAATTTTGTGGGTTGATAGTTTGTAGAGTATGTTTTTTTGCGCACCTATACATAAGTTCTGAAATATATATTCATACAGTACGTTTCGAAGGTTAGAAAAATTATATAAAAGTATCATTTCAAATATGTTACATCCAACTATTTAGAGATGTTTTTTAGTAAAATATTGAGGGCTATATGATATATACATGTTCATGTTTTATGCAATGTACAAAAATACTGGAAATTTAGTGAAATCACGTAGGTGTTTAGTTATTAAAATAAAAAAATAATTACTTTATTTAAAATTTTTGAAGTTGGAGGAGTATTTATTTTTCTCCAAAGAATATTTAGAATTTGAATATATTTTGTCGGAATATAATTTAAAACCTTCAATTTTGAAAATTAAAAAAACTACCTTCCTTGATTAGCTTAATCATTTGTATATATATTCATTCGACTTGACACATTTTTTGTTGGGACGTGAGTTTTTTAAAGAAAATGATAAAAGGATGAATTTTGCAACTTTTTAAATAATTCAGGATTATTTTCTATTCACTTATATAACATAAGGATGTACTTTAGGTTTTGATCATACTTCAAGGATGATTTTAGCCATAAACTCGAGAAATATCCTATGACTATATGTTCAATATTTTATGTAAATGAATATATGTTCAGCTAATTGCCGGACAAGTGTACATACATATAAATGTATTATTGCACGTGATGTACAACATTGATATATACTATTTGAATAATTTGGTGCTATCCATTGATTATAATAATAATAATAGTGTACAAACTTTCCATAACATTGTTGAAAGGTTCAAAGTCTTCCTTGAACAAATTGCAGATTCTTTTATCAACTTAATTTCTGCATGTGTTATTATATTTCTCGTTCTTATCCTCAAACTTCAATGAAGTTTCATAATCCTACCAATCACTTTGCTTAATTATCCACAAGGACAAGGGCGGCTTAATTATTCTATTTTGTTTTATAGTCATCAATACGTAGAATTTTACTATAATGTGGGCATCAAAGTTGTGTGCTATGTGTAACTACTTTTTATTTGAATAAAAGAAAAAGATCATTCATAATTATATTGAGGACTTGGCTCCTCGATCTCTAGTGGTGATCTCCTTTGGTCTTATCCATAGTAAATGACATGCGTTTTATAATATTTTAAGAATCATATCTATAAATTTATTTACTTTTAAACAAACTACCTTTGTGATAAGGTAAGTTATTTCAAAGTGAATGAATTTATAATTTTTCACACACTAAGAATACAATTTTTAAGTTTATGATTCAGGAATTCTGTGAATTTTTCATAATTGGGCTACTCCTATTATTTGTCCATTTTGTCCTGATTAAGGGTTTACATAATCGGGTTAGTTCGGATTTTTCAAATATCAAACAAAATTATTTATGTAAAAAATTTAAATTTATAAATCAAACCAAACTAATAAAATTTGGCTTTTTTCAGATTTTTAAACCTCGCGTTGATTCGGGTTTTTCAAATACCAAATCAAACCATTGTGTTGATTTTTTGAATTTATAAATCAAACCAACTTCATAAGCTTCGAATTTTTCTAGATTTTTAATTTTTTCAGTAAAGTTTGCATACAAACATATAATTAACTTGTGTTTCAACTAGTTCTTTAGTCCAACCAAAATACAATTATCTAAGGTGTTTCTTAAAAAAATAACACAAAATATGAGATGAGTATTGACGACACAAAAATATTCAATAAAAAATAATAATGAAATCATCATATAAAATAAATATTGTAAAGTCGTACGAAAATAATCATAATTTAAAAGTACTAAATCATGCTAAAATAAGTTTAATAAGTATTAGTTACATTGCTAAATATTTAAGGAAAATTAAAATTAGATTATGTATTTTAATTGTCTAAACCAATGTAAAACTAAAGAACAAATATTCAATATTATTGTCATTCTTAGTGTTGAATTGATTTTCTTTTTGCATTAGTATTAATTTGATTTTGATTTAAGATTTATTATAATTATCAACATCTATGAACTATAATCTTTATTGAACCATTCGGAATTCTAAGTTTTAAATTTGAAACAATATATTGAAAGATAAAAACTATGGAATAGTATAAGAAATATTTTAAAATGGTATCAAAGTAAATATTTTTTATGTATAAAATAAAATTTTAAAATTACATATACAATGATGCATGCAATTTTTTCCTTACATACTTCTTTTGTGTTTTTTTTTGTCGTATATGTTTACGAGAAAGGAAATACAAATAACTAATCAAGAAAGAAGTATTGAAAACACCTCTGAACTTGACACAAATTATTGTTTTCGGCTCCAAACCATTGCCAGCCTAAACACTCTTCTACTTGACTAACTTAACTTAGATACGCCCTAATTTACCGCATGACACAATAAATGATCCCAAACTCTTGAAGGAGCATGAGACTCTTAATAAAGAGAAAAGAGAAGTGTTGAAATTAAAACACCCCCAAACTTAATGAGAACTTCAAAGTCTACATGTTTCACTCATATTGCAAGATCGAATTTAAGTTCGATCAGTCAAGTAAAAGAGTGTTTTTAAGTCTGTCGACAGATTGAAAATGAAACTAATAACTCACGCCAAATTAATGTACTACCATTCATAGAAATATTAATTATATTTAGGGTGTGTTTGGTATGAAGGAAAATGTTTTTTAAGAAAATATTTTTTCGAAAAACAAGTAGATTTTTCTCTTATTTTCTCATGTTTGGTTGGTGAGTAGAAAATATTTTCTGAAAAAGATTTTTAGAGTTTGATTTATGAATGAATTTTTTTTTTGAGAAATTTCTGTTGTTTACTAAAGTAGAAAATAATTTTAAAATGGAAAATATTTTTAAAAAAAAACAAACTTAAATATTTTTTTGGGTGTGAGGTTAAGGGTGGGGGGCTGGGGGTCGAGGGTAAAGGCAAAAAAAATGAAATTTTGAAGTTGAAAATACTTATTAAAAAAGAAACTTAAATTTTTTTTTGGGGGGGGAGGCGGAGGGGGAGGGGGTAGGGGTGAAAAAATGAAATGTTTGAAGTTGAAAATATTTTTTTAAAAGCAAATGCAAATTTTATTTTGGGAGGTGGGGGTGGGGGTGGGGGTGGGGGGTCGGGTTGAGGATCAGGGTGAAAGAATAAAAATTTGAAGTAGAAAAGATTTGTCAAAAACAAACTTAAATTTTTTTAGTTATCCGTTCTTAACGATTTGACATTTTTTCTTAACAGGTTAATCGATAACCCAATAGTAAATTAAATAATTATATTTATACCATTTTGTATATAAAGTCCTTGGATTAGAGTTTGGTTTCCTACTTTTATTTATGGTTGTCTCAAACACTTGGTTATTCTACAATGTAAAGGTGTTTGTTTTTTATCAAGATGTAACTTGTGAACTCATGTGCACGGTTCATTTGGTTTGTCACATTGTTTTAAGTGATTTTCAATATTTTTTTTGTAAAATCTTAATGGTCGATAGCGATCAATAACTGATAAGCCGATATCTTAATGGTTCTATAATAGTTTAGCATTTCTACAAATTGATAACCAATAAGCTAAACCAATTATAAATTTCAAAATCGAACCGAATCGACTGATACGCAACCCTTGTTGTACGGGGTACAAGGATTGATACTATTTCGATAAAAATGATAAGTTTGTTTGTGAAGGAGCTAGAGATTATTGAACCCAACGCATGTACCTTGAAATGTGACCCTAAAGTTGTTTACATGACTTGTCCATCTTCTGGATTAGCCAAACTCTATTAAGTTTGCGTTAATTGTTGCACTGCAGGAGAGGGTTGCAAACTATATGGATATGAATCTTTAGTTTGTACTGGGGAGCCTCAGAGTTATATATATCTGCATCATAATAAGGCGTCATCAATAATACTAATATAAATGAATTGTTAAAGCGTGACACCCACAAAAAGATATTTAAAATCATTAACCAAAGAGTAATCTATCAAATATAAAATAGTGTCAATAATTCGTTTATTTTGAATTTGAGGGAGTAACCCACTCATATGTTATTAGCTTTATCGTTTCATGTAGATAAATAGTCACCGAACATGATTAATGTGTGCTAAAAATAATGTTTAATATACCATATCAATAATAACATATTTATCTTAGGAGAATAGTTCCAAAACATGATTTATTTGTGTGTGCTACAAATAAATTAAAGTTTTATTATATCAACAACAAAATATTTAATGCAGGAGAATAGTCACAAAAACATGATTTGCATAATTCAACGATAGGAAAAAGACGGGAAATAGGACTAATTAGTGAAGCAATTAACAAAAAGTAGATGGTGACTTTTTTTTTAATCACATAAAGTTAATTTGCGATAATTTAGTATATTATCACTATACCTTTGAAAAACTTTGATAATTCATTTCATTTTTAAAAAAAATAACTTTGAATATATTCAATAGAAGAAAAACATGGCTAGTACAACTTTCACTATATTTATTGGATCCATTATTGACTCTGTAGGGTCGTGTAAGTCCCATTGATTAGTAATTTGCTCTAGATTGATTTAGACAAAGAACTACTACGTCTACTTACATATGGAACATTAAATATGTATTGCTATAACATTAAACGTTAATTTTCTTTCTTGTAAGCAGACAAAAAATTATAACTTACATATGGTTTAATTGTTGCATTTCCTTTCTGAGAAAAGGTCCAAAAACATTTTTTAACTTAGAGGTTTTGATCAAACTAAGCCATTATATAAAGTAATTTATTAAAATAATACGTTTTTTCTAAAATTTTACAAAACTAGTATAAATGTATTTCACAGTAACGTTTTAGGTTATATTTTATTTTTTAAAAGCTCACGGCGTTAGATTGATATACGTTACTCACAGTAACATTTTAGGAGTAAAGCGTTACTCACAGTTACGTTTTACTCCTAAAATTTTACTCAAAATAACGTTTTAGGAGTAAAATGTTACTTATTGTAACGTATATCAACCTAACACTGTTATTTTAAAAAAACAAAATATACCCTAAAACGATACTGTGAAATACATTTATACTAGTTTCGTAAAATTTTAGAAAAATGTTTATTTTGATAAATTACTTTATATAATGATTTAGGTTGGTAAAAAATTCTTAACTTAAAAGTAAAAAGATTCAACTAATTATGCTTAGTCGAATCATATATAGTGAGTACTAATCACATAAATAAAGACGGAGAGAGTAACAATTATTAATTATCTTAGTTAGTTGGCATGTTTTATTAGTAATTACGGATAGATCCATTATTGTCCTTCAATTAGATATAATAATTCTATTAATTATGCTTAGTACTCGATTCATATATACAGGGCGATCAAAATGAAAATAAACTTACAATACATGGACTAAATTAATTGTTATTTCCCCTGAAGAGATATATATGTGGAAAAGAAAATTGTTGGTAGATGACAAATATTTCAAAAACAAGTATTAATTAAAGATGCAATTGTGGATAAGTTAAGGAAGCGTAAGTAACTAGTCAAACTAATTACACTAACAAGCACATCTTTTTCTTATTTATCAATTGGAGGCTATATAAAAAACGTTTTAGTAACTATGTTTTTTTTACTCACTCGTTTGGCTATAAATAGGTGAAGGAGGATAGACACTACTCAACCCAAACAAAAGAAAAGAAAAGAAAAGAAAATTAAACAAGGTAAAAAGAATCCATAATATGTCTGTTCACAAACAAGTTAGTTTCCTTGCTTACCTACTACTTGTTGTTGGTAATATTTCCCTTTCTCTAATTTTCTTCTCTTTAGTTTCTTTGTTGTGGCATAAACTATAAGTGTTAGTATGTTTTTTTCATTTCTCAGCTTTCTCCTTATTATATTTGTTTGTAGGATTATTGCTACTTGTAAGCGTGGTGGAACATGTTGATGCCAAGGCTTGTACTAAAGAATGTGGTCATCTTGGCTATGGGATATGCCCACGTTCACAAGGAAGTCCGAAAAATCCCATATGCACCAACTGTTGTGCAGGTTTTAAAGGTTGCAATTATTATAGCGCTGATGGGACTTTCATTTGTGAAGGACAATCTGACCCAAAAAACCCAAAAGCTTGCCCTCGAAATTGTGATCCAAATATTGCCTATTCAAAGTGTCCCCGTTCAGGAGGAAAGACGATAATTTATCCCACTGGATGTACCACGTGTTGCACGGGGTACAAAGGTTGCTACTATTTCGGTAAAGATGGCAAGTTTGTTTGTGAAGGAGAGAGTATTGAACCCAAGCCATGTACCCTGGAATGTGACTCTAGAGTTGCTTATATGACTTGTCCATCTTCTGGATTGGCCAAGCTTAATCAAGTTTGTGTTAATTGTTGCACTGCAGGAGAGGGTTGCAAACTCTATGGATATGATGGATCTTTAATTTGTACTGGGGAGCCTCGGAGCTATCTATCTACAGCATAAGGCATGCATCATGAATAATATGTGTTGTACTTTTTAATTTATAATGTATGAAATAAAAGGATGACATGCTAATCACTATAATGTGGGCATCAAAGTTGTGTGCTATGTGTAACTACTACTTATTATTTGAATAAAAGAAAAAGATCATCCATAATTATATTGAGGACTTGGCTCCTCTCTTGTGGTGATCTCCTTTGGTCTTATCCATAGTAAATGACATGCGTCTTTATAATATTATAAGGAATCAGATCTATAAATTTATTTACTTTTAAATAAACTACCATTTGGCTCTTGTCAAGGACCATCCTCTTGATGTCTACTTCAAGCTAGTCTAGTAAGAAATAATGCTTGCAGCTAGACTACATGTTTTAGCCTGGCTAGCTACCATTTTATATTGTACATTAAAAAATTTACATATCATATAATGAAAAAATACTTTGTAAAATATTAATCAAAGTTTTTATAGTTTGACTTTAAAAAAAGAAATTATAACAATTAAAAATAAACAGAGAACGTAATATCTAAGATCTGAAGGTGGAAGTTCAAGAGCAATATGAATCACTCAATGACTCAATATCAGTGTCAAGAGGATTCTAGTGAACCCCCTTACCAAATAAATTATATTTTCTTAAAATAAAATATTTTTCTTCATATCAAATACACCCATAATGGTAGTACTGCTATATTTCGTAAAAGAATTTGAGAGGTCTTTGTAGACAATAAAAATTCATGTCGATAAAACAATATTCAAAAACAAAAAATTATAGCAATAATCGATCTATTATTTCAAGTGCGAGCGTTAAAATCTCTATGATTCTCTGAATCCGTCTTTCAAATATTATTTCAAGTGATTTAAAGCTTGATCTTGAACTTGGGATTTATCTTGATCATGATCTCTATCTTGATCTTGATCATGATCTTGATCTTGGACTTGAACTTGAACTTAGACTTGATCTTGATCTTGATCTTGAATCCAAGGGCTTGAAGCTTGATCTTGAATTGATGGTCTTGATCTTTGATTGTTCTTGAACTTAATCTTCAACTTGAACTTAGACTTGGACTTGGACTTGGACTTGATCTTGACTTGAACTTTATCTTGACTTTCTAGTTAAATTCAAGGGCTTGAGCTTGATCTTGAATCCGGTGGTCTTGATCTTGGAATTGAACTTATACTTGGACTTAGACTTGATCTTGATCTTGACTTGAATTTTATCTTGATTTTGACTTGAATTTATCTTGATCTTGATCTTGATCTTGACTTTCTCTAGTTGAATTCAAGGGCTTGGAGCTTGATCTTGAATTCAGTGGTCTTGATCACTTTGATCTTGAACTTGAACTTATACTTGGACTTGATCTTGAACTTTATCTTGACTTTCTAGTTTGATCTTGAACTTTATCTTGACTTTCTAGTTTGATCTTCACTTGAACTTTATTTTGACTTTCTAGTGATCTTGATCTTGATCGTTCTAGTTGAATTATTTAAGGGCTTGGAGCTTGATGGTCTTGATCTTTATCGTTCTTGAACTTGATCTTGACTGCTTGATCGTTCTTGAACTTTGATCTTGAACTTGAACTTATACTTGGACTTGATCTTGAACTTTATCTTGACTTTCTAGTTTGATCTTGACTTGTACTTTATTTTTGACTTTCTAGTTTGATTTTGACTTGAACTTTATCTGAACTTTCTAGTGGTTTTGATCTTGATCGTTCTAGTTGAATTTAAGTGCTTAGAGCTTGATGGTCTTGATCTTGATCGTTCTTTACGCTTGAATTCTTGAACTTGTAGAGAAATTTATGGCTTTTGATCCACGAGTTTTCTCTGGCTTCTTGTTTTGAATTCTTTATTCTCTTTTTCTCAATTATGAGATCTCTATTTATAGTTTTAGAATAGAGGAGTTGCGATTGGAACAGGATTCCCTTGGGCCAATAAAATTTAAGTGAAATATCATATTAGCTTTATGGAGTGGGTTTTAATTAAATTTATATTTATCTGAATTTAAATAATTAAATTAACTACATAAATCCTTAATATTTATTTAAACTAATATATTCGTTAATTTAATATAATCCGAACAACTTTATAAATTTATATTTAATAAATTTTAAGTGACCAGAGTCTTATTTTTGTTCGAATGAACATATTAGATGGATCCATCTACCACGTGAATGATGTGGATATTTCATGAAATATTCGAATATTCAAAGTCTTGGAACCATTTCAATTGGAAATGAAAAAAAATTATTATATTATGATTAAAGAAAGAAGCATCCAAATTTCCCTTGTTATGCTAAACTCGAGTTACAAGGCTTATGGATATTTGATGTGCCAACGGATCCATTAAAATCTTTCAGTGAAGTACGATATGATTAACCATTCAATTTCAGATATTTTAAACAATATTTGGCTCTTATAACTTTTTTTAAAAAAAAAAAAGGAAGAGAAAACAACTAAAATTGCTTAATTAAAAAAAAATATGTTTGAAGTTATTTTAAAGTGGATGAAAAAAATTTCACACACTCGGAATACAATTTTTAAGTTTATGATTAAGGTATGATCTGTTAATTTTTCATAATTTAGGTGTTTTCTCTTCTTTTTTTTTAAAAGAATTGGGACCAAGGCATTTTTATCGAAGAAGTATGAACTATGATCCGTCAGAGAAATATGAGTTTTTGGATTAAAAAAATTTATCAACTATGACTCAAATCTAATACACATTATTATAATATCCAAGTGAGCAAAAAACATCTTTATACTATCCAAAAAATAACAAGAATCATCCTTTAGCCTATTTTTTATTAAAAACTGATTGAACCAATTAAAAAAATCATCCTTTAGCCTATTTTTATTAAAATTGATTGAACCAATTGAAAAAATATTTTTTTTAATTTGATCACGTCTTGGCCACAATGAAAAGATTAAAGTTACCTAAAGAATAAGGATATGGATAGAAATGAATCTTGAATTTAAATTTTGTGGGTTGATAGTTTATAGAGTATGTTTTTTTTCATCATCAAAGTAAATTGACTTGTACCCATACATAAGTTCTGAAATATTAATATAGTACGTTCCGAAGGTTAGAAAAATTATATAAAAGTATCATTTCAAATATGTTACATCCAACTATTTAGAGATTTTCTTTAGTAAAATATTGAGGGCTATATGATATATACATTGTTCACGTTTTATGCAATGTATAAAAATGCTGGAAATTTAGTGAAATCACGTAGGTGTTTAGTTATTAAAATAAAAAAATAATTACTTTATTTGAAATTTCTGAAGTTGGAGGAGTATTTGTTTTTCTCCAAAGAATATTTAGAATTTGAATATATTTTGTCGGAATATAATTTAAACCCTCAATTTTTGAAAAATTAAAAAAAATTACCTTCCTTGATTAGCTTAATCATTTGTACATATATTCATTCGACTTGATACATTTTTTGTTGGGACGTGAGGTTTTTTAAAAAAAATGACAAAAGGATGAATTTTGTATCTTTTTGAATAATTGAAAAATATTTTCTGTTCACTTATATAACACAAGGATGTACTTTAGATTTTGATCATACTTGAAGGATAATTTTATTCATAAACTCGAGAAATATCCTATGACTATATGTTCAATACTTTATGTAAATGAATATATGTTCAGCTAATTGCCGGACAAGTGTACATACATATAAATGTATTATTGCACGTGATGTACAACATTGATATATACTATTTGAATAATTTGGTGCTATCCTTTGATTATAATAATAATAATGTACAAACTTTCCATAACATTGTTGAAAGGTTCAAAGTCTTCCTTGAACAAATTGCAGATTCTTTTATCAACTTAATTTCTGCATGTGTTATTATATTTTTCGTTCTTATCCTCAAACTTCATTGAAGTTTCATAATCCTACCCATCACTTTGATTAATTATCCGCAAGTACAAGGCCGGCTTAATTATTCTATTTTGTTTTATATTCATTAATACCTAAAATTTTACTTTTTTGTTTTTTTTAACTTCAGAATAATTTCAAAATTATAACACTAACATTTATCTTTCATGTGAGCATTAAATAAATCTCTCATGTGTAATAACTTACAAACTAAACAAACCATATTACACAAACTCTATATGATATGCTTGACAAAGAAAACGTTGAGAGTTGATCTTAGGTGGATATAAATTTATTTATTTTCTTGCAGTATCAATATCAGTAATATTTATTTATTATAGCAGGTTAATTAATCATAATTTTTATCTTGTTATAAAAATATCATAATTTTAAATTAATTTTCCACGTGGAACTTATATCAGTTAATGAAAGTTTAATTTGGCAGAAAAAAATAGAGTCGTGTGAGCTCTATAGCACCATTAAAAGCCGCCAATAAATAAATAATATAAAAGTAAGCGTATATATTGTACTTAACTAAGCATTTAGCAAGTAGAATAAAAAATAATACAAAAATTTATCAGTTGATATATTTTTTTAAAAAAATTAATTAGAGGATAATGAATACGTCTATCTTTTTTGTTCTATAAATAGGTAAGAGAAAAGCAGACCTTTACCCAACGAAAAAAATAAGTTAATTACGATAAATTGATAAAGCATCTACAATGGCTCTTTACAACGTTAATTTCCTTGCTCACCTACTTGTTCTTGGTAAGATTTTAATTTCTTCTCCTTCGTACAATCAAATTTCTTTTTAATGATGTCATTCGTCATGAATAATATAACATGAAACTAATTGTTACGGAGAAATATTGTTATAGATGATTATTGTTATACCGTAACGGTATATAACTTATATTTGTAATTGTAGGAATGTTTCTACTAGTTAGCACGGTGGAACATGCTAATGCTTGTACTAAAGAATGTGGTAATCTTGGCTATGGGATATGCCCAGGTTCAGAAGGAAGTCCAGAAAATCCAATATGTACTAATTGTTGTTCGGGCTATAAAGGTTGCAATTATTATAATGCTAATGGGACTTTCGTTTGTGAAGGACAATCTGACCCAAAAAAAACAAAAGCTTGCCCCCGAAATTGTGATCCAAAAATTGCCTATTCAAAGTGTCCCCGTTCAGAAGGACAGACTATAATTTATCCCACGGGATGTACCACGTGTTGCACGGGTTACAAAGGTTGCTACTATTTTGGTCAAGACGGGGAATTTGTGTGTGAAGGAGAGAGTGTTGAACCTAAGGGTTGTACTAAAGAATGTGACCCTAGAGTTGCTTATATGACTTGTCCATCTTCTGGATTAGCAAAACTTAATCAAGTTTGTGTTAATTGTTGTAGTGCAGGAGAGGGTTGCAAACTCTATGGATATGATGGATCTTTAATTTGTACTGGGGAGCCTCAAAGTATTTCCACAGCATAAGGAAGTTGGTTATTTCTATTCAATGTTGTAGTTTATTGATGTATGAAATAAAAGAATGAATGGTGATATATCATGCTATTTTATTAAAGCTCAAATTAAATAATTAAAGGTTTCAGTGAATTGGGTCAAATTCAACTCATTCAATTCGTAACCCACTTGAAGAAAATTATCGATTGAGCTCAATTAAATCTCCAACTTCAAGACATTTTAAGGCTCTTTATTTATAATTTGCATTGATGTAATGCACCTTCATATATTGAATGTATGAATTACTGTTTATTTTTATATCTTTTAGTATTTATCTATCAATTTGTAACTTCTTTTTTAAAGTTTTCTTGAGTTTAAATTCAAATTGTGTTTATAAAACATAAATAACAATTTATTAAAATTATTGAGATTTAAAATGATCAAATTAAACGGGTCAAGACTCAACTCATTTAAGCCCATAATAAACTTGAGTGGATCAGAATGCAACTCTATTTTCCTTTTAGAAAAACTACATAAATGGTGTGGGAGTTGATACACTTGAGTAATATTTTGGGCTGCTTCTCTTTTCTTTACTATTGGGCCTCAGAAACTAAACGGTATGCTCCTCCTTCAACTTTGAACTTAAATCTGAAATATGATCCAAATCATTCCAAACTTGAGATATAAACTCCTCTAGATGTTCACAAGATAGGGGTGTATAAAATCAAATCGTAAATCAAATTAAATTAGAAAGGGAAAAGGGTCAAATATGCCCCTAAACTATTCAAAAAGGTCTAGATATACCCTCCGTTTAAAGTTTGGTTCACTCATACCCTCGCCGTCCAACTTTTGGTCCAAATATGCCCTTATGGGCGTTAATTGCCATGTTGGACATATCCAACTCATTTTTCATTTCTTTAATTTCCACATGGAATTGCCATGTCATTTTGACCTTACCACATGACATTTATATGAAAATGGAAAGATATTCGGACTCATAAACACTTAATCCGACCCATAAATCAACTCCTTCTAAATATACTATCCGACCCTTTTTAACAATTTTATTTAATTTTTATTTTTTCGGTAAATCCTGAATATGAGTAATTGATTAATAAAAAATAGGGAAAATATGAAAAAAAACATAAAATTAACGTCGAAAATTCACAAATAAATATAATAACCTTAAATCTAACATTTCAATTTTTTTTTTAAATTTTCTTTTTTCGGTAAATCTAAAAAATGAGTAATTTAGTAATAAAAAATATGAAAAGTAGGAAAAAAAATATAACAGTAACGCTAAAAGTTCACAAATAAATATAGTAACATTTCATTCAACAATTTCAACATTTTTTTCGACAAATCCCGAAAATGAGTAATTTATTAATAAAAAAAGTTTTCATATTTTCTTTTTTTTATTAATAAATTACTCATTTTCGAGATTTGTCGAAAAAAATAAAAATTTAAAAAATGTTGAAATTGTTGAATGAAATGTTACTATATTTATTTGTGAACTTTAGCGTTACTGTTATATTTTTTTTCCTACTTTTCATATTTTTTATTACTAAATTACTCATTTTCGAGATTTAACGAAAAAAGAAAAATTTAAAAAAAAAAATTGAAATGTTAGATTTAAGGTTACTATATTTACTTGTGAATTTTTGGCGTTAATTGTATAATTTTTTTCATATTTTCCTATTTTTTATTAATCAATTACTCATATTCAGGATTTACCGAAAAAATAAAAATTAAACAAAATTGTTAAAAATGGTCGGATAGTGTATTTAAAAGGAGTTGATTTGGGTCGGATTAAGTGTTTATGAGTCCGAATATCTTTTCATTTTCATATAAATGTCATGTGGTAAGGTCAAAATGACATGGCAATTCCATGTGGCATTTAAAGAAATGAAAAATGAGTTGGATATGTCCAACATGGCAACTAACGCCCATAAGGGCATATTTGGACCAAAATTTGGACGGCGAGGGCATGAGTGAACCAAACTTTAAACGGAGGGTATATCTAGACCTTTTCGAATAGTTTAGGGGCATATTTGACCCTTTTCCCAATTAGAAAAGACTTGACTAGTGATTAGTTTGAGTTAGTTTGGTGTTAAAAAAAGTCGACTATGTTTGCGTTGATTTGGTTTTGAACTTAAAAAAATCAACCCGAGACCAAATCAACCCTACATTATATATATAATTTTAAATTTTTATTATATGCATAAAAATATTTATTTTGATATATTTTTTAAAATATTTCTTATAATTTTCATAGTTTTTATCTTTTAATATATTATTTCAAGTTTGAAACTTAGAACTTTAAATGGTTCCATAAAGATTATAGTCAACAGATGTTGGTAATTATAATAATACTTAAATCAAAATCAAATTAATAAAAATGCAAAAAGAAAATCAATTTAAAACTAAGAATGACAATAATATTGAATATTTTTTCTTTGGTTTTACATTCAATTAAAACACATAATCTAATTTTCATTTCTTTTAATATTTAGTTATGTAACTAATACTTATTAAACTTATTTTAATATGATTTAGTACTTTTAAATTATATTTTCATTATGACTTATTAATTTGCAATATTTGTTTTACGCAATTGCATTATTATTATGATATTTTTTGGATATGTTTAAAGTCATTAATCATATCATTCTTTGTGTTATATTCTTAAAAACACCTTAGATAGTTGTATTTTCATAGAATTGAAAAAATATTTTAAGTACATGTAAATTATATGTTTGTATAAATATTTTAGTGAAAAACCCCGAAAATATTAGAAAAAAACCCGAGGTTGAAAAACCCGAGTTTTATTGATTTGATTTGTTTATAGACTTAAAAGTCCGATACAATAATTTGATTTGATATTTAAAAAACCTGAACCAACTCAGTTATGTACACCCCATTACAAACTATTGTTATTCATTTTGTTGGATCCCAAATTGGTGGGTTTAAGCAAGGGTTATCAAGGATAAAAGGCACATCTCAAGGGTACTTAATTTTCTAATAAGCTTTTGGGTAATTATTCTTTTGTGAATTAATTTTCGAGAATGAGATAGACACAAGGTTTATTTCTTTAATACGGTATCAAAGTCAAATTCATTTCAATATATTATTCAGTTCTCATCTTATATTGCTCATATTTCAAAGTGTCCAATCCAAAATATGCGAAAGAATATTGAATCTCAAGTCAAGTAAAGCTAGACTCAGATCCATTTCTTTAATATTTTATCACGTGTATCCTATTTTTTTCATCTAGATATATTTATTGCAATAATTATTAGATATTAACAATTATTTTTACTAAGCTATCAATTAATTATTTAACTTTTCTTTGCCATCAATATATATTTCGAAATTTGTCACATATGCCAATGTAAAAACTGTCCTCTCTAATCAGAAAATTGGAATGCAATATATAATCACATGGTTAAAGTTTCGAATAGTTGTAATAATTTAGTTAGTTGGACCTAAGGTCCTAATTAAGTACTTCTACTTAAGATATTATTAGAATATATCTCCAGTTGACAAAAAAAAAATTATTGATAATTCAAATGGCTACAAAGAGCACTGGGAAAAGCTAAGATGCTAAAAGTGTTTAGTTTAAATAATTAAGGTAATTAGTCATTTGCTTTTAGGGGGAAATAAATGTTTTAAAATACTTTGAAAAAGTTGTTTTTCAGAATCTGAAAAAAATAGTTTTTTGCCAATTGCCCAAAAGCATTTTTGGAATATTTATTAAGCACGAATTACTACATAATATTGATAAAAGTGTTTATTTGATCAGTCAAATACAAACAGCGATTCAATAACGAATAGATCTACCTCGCCAAACTTACACTAGCAAGTACAAAAAAAAACGTAAATCCTACCGATTGAGGAGACTGTATATTGATGTTAATTAATTAGGTATAATAATGAAGAGATTTTGCCAATTATTTTTTTATTTGATCACTCGTTTGCTATTAAAAAGTGAAGGATGATACACACTCCTCACCCCAAAATTAAAAGAAAACAAGGTAATAATTAATTATTCATAATGGCTGTTCATAAAGAAGTTAGTTTCTTTGCTTGCTTACTTGTTCTTGGTAAGTTACTTTTCTCTTTAAATTCTTTGTTGATACATACACAAGTAGTGTTATATATGCTTTATCCTTAATATATTTATATTTGTTGTAGGATTAATGTTTCCCCTTGTAAGTGCGACGATAGACCATGATGATCACGATCACGCCCATAATCACGATCATGATCATGATCACAACCACGACCACGATCACGATCACGATCACGATCCCAAGCCTTGTTCTAGAGAATGTAGTGATTTTAGCTATGGAATATGTCCACGTTCAGAAGGAAGTCCAAGAAACGCTATATGTACCACATGTTGTGCAGGCTACAAGGATTGTCACTATTACAGTGCTGACGGAAAGTTCATTTGTGAAGGAAAATCTGACCCAAAAAATCCAAACGAACATTGTCCTATGGAATGTGATTATAAAATTGCATATTCAAAATGTCCCCCGCTCAGAAGGACCTATTATAATTAAACCAACTAGATGCACCAGTTGTTGCACGAATTACAAGGATTGCTACTATTACGATAAAAAGGGCAAATTTGTGTTTGAAGGACAGAGTAATGAATCCAAAAGTTATAGTCAAGAATGTGACCCTAATGTTGATTACATGACTTGCCCATCTACTGGATCGACACACCACACTGGAGTTTGTGTTAATTGTTGTACCGCTAAAGCAGGATGCAAACTCTATAGTCATGATGGATCTTTAATTTGTATCGGGGATCCTAAAAATCATTAGTAGTATGAAATAAATAATAATAATAATAATAATAATAATAATAAATATTATGAAATAAAAGCACGACGATATATTCATTATTGTCATGCTAATCTCTGTAATCATGTGTGCATTGGAAATTTGTCCCCCACAATAATAAAACACCACTTTAATTTACTTAATTACTTTACTTTAAAGTTTAAAACATTCTACTAGTTCGTTATCATCTTATTCAAATATTTAAGTTTTAAAGATAACATAGTTTTATTATTTAATTGTATTAAATAATCTCTTTAAAATGTAAAAAATTAATCTTTTAATGAAACACGAAAAACACATTTCATAAGTGACATTCCATTAAGATTGTTACCCTTCAACGCGCCTCATCCCCACACTACCCCTCTACCTCCGCCTCTTATCATATTTTCTTAATACTTCCTCCATCTCATTTTATATGAGTTACTTTAACTTGACACAAAGTTAAGAAAGAAAGAAAGTTTTTTGAAATCTGTGGTCTAAATTAATTGATAAATATTTGTGTAACTATAAATCACTCTGATCCATTAAGAGTAAAATGAACATTTTAAAATCAAATGATTACTTAATAGAGGAATGTGTCAGTCTTTTTTTTAACTAACTAAAAAATGATATAAATCATATAAATTAGGACTGAGAAAGTATTATATATAAATACTTTTACAATAATATTTTCAACGTAAATACCAAACATAAGTTTTGAAAGTTTACACAGGCCCTTAGACAAGTCTTTGTTCTTACGATCGATAATTCCTAAAGTTAAAACATTAAAGAGATTAAAGAAGTTCGTCTTCAAAACAAACATTTTTTTGGCACATATATCAACTGTAATCCTTCCTAAATTAAAAGTACAAATCAAAATGGATACTGTGTCAAATAAACATCAACTCCATTTCAAAAATAACAAATAAAATAGATATAATAAAGCTCTATAGTTATAGTTTCGATAATTGCGTTCTATAACTATAGTTTTGTTTGTTATGGAGATTGCGGTTATATACTTATGTTTGTTTGTATATTTCGCTTGCGAATATACAAATTGGGTAAGTATATACAAATTTTATATTTTTACATTTAGAAATTTTTCAGAATTCCATTTGTACATTTCGCGTACAAACAGGGTAATTTATTATGAAATTTTCACAAATCGTATACAAATAGCTAACGTAAATTCAAATAGGGTGAAACGTCGAGGCAACTCGAAGAATAATTAATTTATTCAATTTTAATGAGTTTTAAAATAAACGAGTTTTTTAAAAAAGAGTCGCCACCTAATTTTAGGAAAACTAGGAAACCATTAAGTGATCTACGAAACCAATTTGATTCTAGGTAAGGGGTTCAAATTATTCCGAAGGGAAGGGGTTAGGCACCCTTCGAAATCCACAAGTGTGGGTCTCGGCTGAATTCATTTTTTTTCAAATTGAGGAAAAAATAAAATAATATACAAGTAATATAAATATGCAATATCACAAATAATAAAATAAAATAATAACATAAGAAACGGCCTAAGATTTGCCTAACGTCAATATTTACATAATAATGAATAAAAATATAATTTGAGCTCTTCGAATAGCTTCAATGGAAGCAACTCTGTGTACCTGTAAAGACACTTAGTAAAAGTGTTAGTAATAAATAAATATGAATAAAATTGAATATAAGAAATAATAACTAAAAAATAAAAACCCGTCTTATTAACATTGGAGGCCTTGGAAATCGACGGTAATTTCTTCATCGGCCATTTAATTGGTTTCTTAACAATTAAATAAAATTAACAAGTAACCAAATGTCTCTAAAACAATCCAAGACAAAAACTACAACTTAGAAATAATAACAATTATTGAAGGAAATAACCTTATAATGTGACATTTCATGTCAGACCCCTCAAAAGAATTCAAATAGTTGGTCAAATTAACATGAACAGTAAAGACAACTAACATTATTGACATGACAAATTGAATATATAAAACGCTAGAAGAAACAAATAAAATAAGCAAATATATTTTGACCGTCAAACTAATCAACAAAAGAATATAATGTCATTAAATTTATAGCTCAATAATAATAATGGTAATATATTGAAATAATAAAAGTGAATTGACCTTGCAACAACAAAACAAATGGGCATCATCATTAACTAAAATCACTTTAAATTGAACAACATTATTATTCACTGCAAGGGATAAATAATAGAATAAATAATTAATAATAATAACTAAGCATATTCACCCACTAAATATATCCGGATCAATTGAAGACAATAACAATAAATGAAAAAAATGGAATAAATCTAAACAATAACAAGTATTAAAACTTGAACTAAAAATTTTCGTCTTTTAATATTACGTAGGCCTCCAAAACCGACGGAGAGTTTTGTCATTGGCCATAACTCCTAAACTATAACTAATACACAAATAAATTCCTAAAGAAACATAAGTAAAACTAAAGAAAAAATAAATAAATTAATTTACAACTAACAGTAAATAAAACAGTAGGAACAAGAGAAACGCTACTAAAATGTCATACCACAACCTAATACACGAAAGCTAAAACAAAGCTAATTAACATATAACAGATATAAAAGCTAGAAATTAAATAATACAAAGCTAAGAAAGAATTTACCTGGTTCTGGACAGCGAACCGGAACTGCGAATTTGACGGAGACGATCCACCACCTCCCCAAACTCGAACAGCCGCGAAAATATTTTAAAAATATTAAACTATGGAACCAAGAATTCTCGAAAAATTTCTGGGTACTCTTTGGTCTCCTCTTTTTTTTTTTTTTCTTTGGTGTAATGAAGAGGGGCTTATATAGGACCAATTTTGGGTTCAAAATAGATGTGGGAAGCGACGTGGACAAATGCAAAAAAAATCCAAAATTTGTCTATTTGAATGGTTTTAAAGTAATTGATTAATAGGATGAATTCACATAAATTAATTTAGAGAGCTTCTTAATCTAAACAAAATAAATTAATTGATTCGAATATGAATTAAGTGATTTTAGCAAATCGAAATTGAAACTATAAAATTATGATTTTTTTAAAATGTTAGGCCAAAATTGGGTGTCAACAGTAAACATATACAAATTTTTGAATTTATATGATCAGGAACCAAATTATACAAATTCTGAATTTATACAAATCAAACAAATAGCAACATTGAACGACACTATAACTATGAATTAGAATTTCCCTAAACAATAACTATTATATTTATGGGCAACTTTCACATAGAGCAAACATAAAATTTATATTTGTACGCTATAGCAAAGTTTACATAATTGCGCTCCATAACAAACATATATATGTATAATTCGCTATACATATACAATTGAAGCGAATTATATAAAACGAAGTGTATAAAATGAGAAAGAGAAAGAGACTTGGGAAGAGAATTGTATAAAACGAAGCATATAAAACAAATTGTATAATTATAAGTGTATAGGTATACAATTCGAATTTGTATAAAACGAGAAAGGGAGAAAGGCCAAAGAGACTTGGGCAGGAAATATACAATTGAATCGAATTGTATAAAACGAGAAAGAGAGAAATTATATACAATTTGAATTTGTATAAAACAAGAAAGAAAGAAAGAAAGACAAAAGAGACTTGGCAAGAAAGTACTTTTATTGTATAAATATAAGTGTATAAGACGGAGATATATGTATTTGCATGTGTATATATAATTTTCTCTCGCTTTATACAATTATAAACACAATTTATACAATTCTATTGTATAAAGCGAGAGAGGCGAGCGAGAGAGCAAGAGTGGCGAACGAGAATATGAGGGAGAGAGGGGCTGACTGACAAACAGTTTGCTATGGAACACAAATAAATCAAACGATAACTATTATATTTATTTTATATTATTAGTTTGTCATTTTATAGAATTATTTCAATATTTAATATGATTTAAATTTTGCTATTCTGGTAGTTTTCCCAATATTGAGCAATCCCACATCGAATTGTGTTAGACACAGGTCCTTTTCTAACTTTTTATTGCGACATTTATGTTTAGTCTTTCGTTTTCTTTTGAATTTATTGAATTACCCGTGTCTATGTAGCCTTACTGTATTACTTTATCCTTCACGACTCACAAATCAATCGATAATTATAGGGGAATACATAGATCAGGTTTGGCTTACATTTTTTAAATATCAAATTAAATTATTTGTATTGAATTTTAAGTTTATAAACTAAAATAAATTAACAAATCTTGAGTTTCTTTTAATTTTGTATTTTCGGATTAATCTGATAAGTATTCATATAAACATATGAGTGATTAATTTGTGCTTTAAATATTCGGATAAAGTATTAATATTAAAATATAAGATAATGAGCGATCACTAAATTATTCAACAAAAAGTAATAATGAAATTGTATAAACAAATATTGTAAATTAATAATTCATAATGAAAATTATCATAATTTAAAAGTATTGAATAAGTCTAATAAGTATTAAACATGACTAAACATTAAAGAAAAATTAAAATAAGAATATGTATTTTAATCGTCTAAATCAGTGTAAAGCTAAAGAACAAATGCACAACATTATTGTCTTTCTTATTAGAGATACTAATATTTATTTACTGGACCATTCAAATTATAAGTTAAACTTGAAATAATATTTTAAAAGATAGTAAAAGCTCATGTGAAAATTAAAGTATAAAAAAATATTATAAACTATATCAAAGTATATCATATTATGTATAAAACAAATTTTAAAAAATTATATATGTAATGCCGAGTTAATTTAATTTCATTAACTTTTTTCTAATTAAAATCAAACCAATCAAAATATAATCATTAAAAAAAAATCAATACCAAATCAAATCAAATTAAACTATAACCAAATTTCTTTCCAATTAACTCAATTTACAATTTTGTTCATTTTTTTTTTAATGACATACACCCCTTTTGCTTAGCTATTACTACCTTCGTTCATATTAATTATTATCTTTTTTGTGTTTAAGATATCATAAATAAGAAGATAATTTTACTAATTCAACTTTAAAAATGTCTTGGGTATTTTATAAAGAAATATAAACATTTTAAAAAGAATTAATTACAAGTAATATAGAAAAAAATTAATTAATATTTTTTTAGTTTAGTAAAATAATTAACTAATATAAAATAATTATTTTTAACTATAATAACCAACTAATATGAAAGGCCGGGAGTATACTCAAGTGCAAGGGCGGCTTAATTTTATCAAGCTATCAATTAATTACTATAAGCAATAATTCAAATTTCAAAGTCTAATGTTTCGGCTGGTTATAGTAATTTAGCTAGACTTAGTAATCTAAGCATTATTATTTATTAAGAGTTCTTAAATTATTGTTCATATGATCAGTCAATTAGTAGTAATTATTAAAAAAAAAATATTTCAATTTTCTTAACAAAAAGAACTTAATTATTTTTAGATAAAAAATATTAATTAAATGAAAATATGGGATATTAACTCGACACTTCAACTTTGATTATAATTAATTGTCTAATTGACCAAAAAAAAAAAAGTTACTGATAATCCAATGGCGGCTAAAACTTGGAAAAGAGCTAAGTTTTCTATCTCTCCGTCTTAATATATATTGTAACCTTAGCACATCTATTTTGGATTTAACCCATTTAGATTGATTTTTTTCCAGATATTTTTAAGTTAAAATAGTTTGTAACTAGTGTTACCATGTTTGAATAAATTAAAATATATAAAAAATCATAAATTAAAATTAATAACTTATAAACCAAAATTCAAAAACCAATCAAAACATACTAGTATTTTCGATTGACAAAAGGACAGTTACTGATAATTCAAACGGCTACAAAGGGGAAAAGCTAATTGATTTTGGTGGCAAATGAGTGCTTTAAAATTCTAGAAGAAGTTAATTTTTAGAAGCGGCAAAAATAGCTTTTTGCCAAAGGCATTTTTGGATTACAGGAAAATATTGATGAACGTATTTTTAAAAAATATTGATTAGTCAGATACAAAGAAGTGCTATATAAGAAAATTTGTTAGTCAAATACTATCTTCCTGTATTTTTACTTTAACATAATTTGATTTTGACACGTTCATTAAGAAAATAATTATTAATAGAGATATTTTATCATATTATCTCTATTAAATAATGTTTAGTATTAGATCTTGAATAATGATTTAGAGAAAAAATATTTATGTTGAGATAAAACATGGAAAAAATAATTATTTTTTCTTGATACGTCAAAAAATGACTAGTAAAAATAAAAATTTACTTACAAATAAAAAAGAACGAAAAGGATACAAATAATTGTTATATGAAAAATTGATTAGTCAAATATAAACAACCGGTGAATAACGAATAAATCACTCTCGTTTTGTTCTATTTGCTCCTACCTTGCCAAACTTACACTAGCAAGTACAAATGAACAGATTTGACTATTTTCTGTTTTATTTCATCACTCGTTTGCTATAAATAGATGGAAGAGGACAGACACTCCTCACCCCAAAATAAAAAGAAACAAAGTAATTAATGGCTGTTCACAAAGATGTTAGTTTCTTTGCTTACTTGCTTGTTCTTGGTAAGTTAATTACTTTTCTCTTTAAATTCTTTGTTGACACAATACACAAGTATGGTAATTATATATGTTTCTCCTTAATATATATATATATATATATATATATATATATATCTTATATTTGTCGTAGGATTAATGTTTCTCCATGTAAGAGCGGCGATAGACCAAGATCGTGATATCATAAATCCCAAGCCTTGTACCAGAGAATGTGGTAATTTTAGCTATGCAATATGTCCACGTTCAGAAGGAAGTCCAAGAACCCCCATATGTACCACATGTTGTGCAGGCTACAAGGGTTGAAAATATTACAACGCTAACGGAACTTTTATTTGTGAAGGACAATCTGACCCAAGAAAACCAAACGAACGTTGTCCCAAGGAATGTGATCGTAAAATTGCTTATTCAAAATGTCCCCGTTCAGAAGGACCAACTAAAATTATACCTACTAAATGCACCAGTTGTTGCACGGGGTATAAGGGTTGCTACTATTACGGTAAGATAACAAGTTTGTGTGTGAAGGACAGAGTAATGAACCCAAACTTTGTACTCAACAATGTGACCCTAAAGTTGCCTACGTGACTTGTCCACCTGAATCGACAAAACTTACTCGAGTTTGTGTCAATTGTTGTACCGCAAAACCAGGATGCAAACTCTATATCATGATGGATCTTTAATTTGTACTGGAGGTGTTAAAGCTCTTTAATAGTTCTTATTTATATGTATGAAATAAAAGCATGATTATATATGCATTATTGTCATGCTAAACGCTGTAATGTGGCAATGGAGCTTTATCCACCACTTGCGTAATAATTAATAAAATATTTTACTTTGAACTCTAGTATTTTTTTTTTCTCCTGTAACAATTTTTTTTGATTTACTTTAATTTCTTTTTTAGTTTGTTTTTTAAAAAATTGATCATTTTCTTTTTTAGCAACTTTTTAATTTCAATTTTATACATGACATGTTTTAAGATCATAAGATTAAAAAATCTTTTTTCTTAAATTTCATATCAGATCAAACTAGGCCAAATAAATTGAAATGAAAGACGTGTACATTAGCCAACTAGTTTACTTTAATACACAGAATTAGTTGATACATTATTTTTTGGAAAAATTACATAAATTGATATATTTTAATAAATAATTACTGATTTTAGTGATACTTTTCATTTATTACCATTTATAGCAACTTCTTTAATTTTTTTCCTTTTATCTGTCTCACTCTTTCTCCTTTTCTATGTGTCGCTCCTTTTTTTTTCTTTCTTTCTCCTTTTCTCTGTTTCACTCCCTTTTTTTTTTCCCTTTCTTTCTTTCATTCTTCCTACTTTCTTTCTGGTGTCCTTTCTTTCTTGTTTTTTTTTGTTGCTCTGTCTCCTCTTACTATTGATCTTTTTTCTTTTTTTCGTAGAATAGTTAATTATTCTAGACTCTATAAAACTTATATCAATAGTTAATTAGAGAAGTAATATAATCGTAACAAATGAAGAGGCATAAAAACTGCAAAATGAATTAAATTTAAATTAAAAATGTATTACAAACATATTAAAGTTGAATTATTAGAAGAAAAGTAGTATAATCGTAACAAATGAAGAGACATAAAAAACTGCAAAATGAATTAAACTTGAATTAAAAATGTATTATGAACATATTAAAGTTGAATTATTAGAAGATAATTAAATATGAATGCAGAATGTAGAAAACAAAATAACATTCTGATCTGCATGTAAACTGAATAAAACTTGTATCAATAATGACTTAAATAAGTAAATAATTGTAACAAATCAATCAATTAATTACAAAATGCATTAAACTTGTATTTACAAAAATATATTACACAAATATTAAAGTCGAGGTAGAAGAGAAAATTAAGCATGAATAAAAAAATGCAACAAATGAAATATTAGAAAATGATTTATAGAGTGAATTAAACTTGTATCAATAATGAATTAAACAAGCATCCAATAGGAACAAATAAATAAAAATGCAAAATGAATTAAATTTGTATTACAATATGTTAAATTCGAATAAGAAGAGAGAATTAAAAATGAATGGAAAACGTAGCTAATGACTAACAAGACAATGATCTGTAGAGTGAATTAAACTTGTATCAATAATGAATTAAACAAATATCCAATAGGAACAAATAAATAAAAATTCAAAATAAATTAAATTTGTATTAAAATTGTATTACGATGTGTTATATTCGAATAAGAAGAGAGAATTAAAAATGAATGGAAAACGTAGCTAATGACTGACAAGACAATGATCTGTAGAGTGAATTAAACTTGTATCAATAATGAATTAAACAAGTATCCAATAGGAAGAAATAAATAAAAATGCAAAATGAATTAAATTTGTATTAAAATTGTATTACGATGTGTTAAGTTCGAATAAGAAGAGAATTAAAAATGAATGGAAAACGTAGCTAATGACTGACAAGACAATGATCTATAGAGTGAATTAAACTTGTATCAATAATGAATTAAACAAATATCCAATAGGAACAAATAAATAAAAATGCAAAATGAATTAAATTTGTATTAATATTGTATTACAATGTGTTAAATTCGAATAAGAAGAGAGAATTAAAAATGAATGGAAACGTAGCTAATGATTGACAAGACAATGATATGTAGAGTGAATTAAACTTGTATCAATAATGAATTAAACAAGTATCCAATAGGAACAAATAAATAAAAATGCAAAATGAATTAAATTTGTATTAAAATTGTATTATAATGTGTTAAATTCGAATAAGAAGAGAGAATTAAAAATGAATGGAAAACGTAGCTAATGACTGACAAGACAATGATCTGTAGAGTAAATTAAACTTGTATCAATAATGAATTAAACAAGTATCCAATAGGAATAAAAAAAAGTAAAATGAATTAACTTTACATTAAAATTGTATTACACAGTATTTAAAGTTGAATTAGAAGAGAGAACTAAGAAAGAATGAAAAATGTAACTAACGAAAAACATGACAATGATCTATAAACTGATAAGTATCCAATAGTAACAAATAAATCAAAAAAACTTCAAAATGAATTAAATATGCATTAAAATTGTATCATCTAATTCAACTTTAATACATTTGCAAGACAATTTAACGTTATATTTAATTCATTTCAATCTAATATTTCTCCTAAAATCAATTATAAACTTGGCCAAACACTTAAAAGTGAGATATGAACTCCAAACGACATTTTCAATTATTTGTAGAATTACCTATTTAAACTTATCACAAATTCGTAAAATGAAATAATGAATTCAAAATTTAAAGCTTTATAATGACTATCAATGGTGAACTCTTGCTTCTTTAATTTTAATGATTTGAAATTTCTGCTTTAAAATATGATTTTATACAATTTTACGTTTTTTTTTTCCTCTTTTCATTTTTTTAAATAAAAATAGTTACATGTACATAATGAAATATGAAAAATTGTTTTGTTAATTAAATAAAAATTGAAAGAAGAAGAAGAAGTTTTTTTTAAAAAGAAAAGAAAAGAAAAGAAGAATACAAAGATAATAATGATAGAGAGAGAAATATAAGAAGAAGATCTTTAAAAAAATAAAAAAGTTACTAGGCAAAAGGACCGAGAAAGGAAGCGACGGTACTTTTTCTTAATTTAAAAAAATTGTTAGATTTAGTTATAAAAATTATATTGACATAAATGGTAAATATTTTTTAAATATAGCATATTTATGTGATTTACCCTTATTTTTTCTAATACACTTTTTAATATATTATTTTTGATATATTATGAAATTTCAGTTTAATTCTTTCATCTTCCAATTACCGGCCACACACCCTCTCCCATGAAAACGGGGAAGAATCATATATTACACATCATATTATGTTATTTATTTTTGCACAAGTAATACAATACTCTCTACATTTCCAAATAAACAAAGTTAATTGTTATTTATTGTTGACACCCAATTTTGACCCTCCCCGGTAGGAATTAATTAATGAGTTTCTTAAATTTTCAAAAAATTTAAAATAATTAGTTTTGTAAATTTAAAAAAAAAAATAAAGTTTGCATTATTTTGAATAATTTTTGCCGTTTCTTAAAGTTTTAGATAATATATATTTTACATAATTATATATATAATTAATATATTTTATGATTATTCAAAATAAAAAAAAATCTCAAAAACATTTTAAATTTAGTGAGTAGTCTTTTAAATTAGTTATATTTTTTTGAATCACTAAGTTTACGATTAAATAATTATTTTATTTTTGTTAAGATTAAGAAGCTTGTTAATTAATTAATATTAATTTGTCTTATTTAAGGTTTAGCCAAATTACTAATGTAACACAATTTGGCTATTTCTTAAATTTAATTCATTTTAAATTTCCAACTTAACTCAACTTTGAGAAACATTGGGTCAAAATCTAATTCAGTTGTCAGCAGCCCATTTCATATCTCCAGCCGACCAAACTTAAATTACCCCCTCCAGCCCATTCAATTTTTTAAATAGGCCTAATTCAATTTCTTCAGCCAAGAAATCTTTTTTTTTTAAACTTTCAACCAAGCCCAATGCAATTCCAGCCCATTCCTCCAAATTACTGCAGCCCAATATATTTCCCTATCCGGATTTTGGGGGATTTAATTTGAATTTTGGGGATTTAATTTGAATTTTGGGGGATTTAGTTTGAATTTTGGGATTTAGTTTGAATTTTGGGATTTAGTTTGAATTTTGGGGGATTTAGTTTGAATTTTGGGATTTAGTTTGAATTTTGGGGAATTTAGTTTAAATTTTGGGATTTAGTTTGAATTTTGGGATTTAGTTTGAATTTTGAGGGATTTAGTTTGAATTTTGGGGGATTTAATTTGAATTTTGGGGAATTTAGTTTGAATTTTGGGGGATTTAGTTTGAATTTGGGGAATGGAGGGATTCTCATTTTTGCCCCCACGTTCCTATACGGTTTTTTTTTCTTCTCCAAAAGAGTAACTTTAATCTTCCCCTATATATAAATACATCCTATTTTTCACTAAGGAAAAAGAAGGAGAAAGAAAAGAAAAAAAAGAGGGAGGAAAAAGAAAAAAGAGAGGTTGGATTTAGATAAGAAAGCATTAAAAAATATTGAGAGAATATTGTTAAGTAGAGATTTTCTTAAGAATAGATTTTTTAGAGGAGAGTTAGTGAGAGTCTAGGCTCTGCTTGTGTCCTCGCCTGTTTCTTTGTTCACCGGAGTTTCTCCGAGTCTTTGGGGTTCGCGAGGTTCGTGCTTGGTGTTGGAAGAAGCTCGTTGTCCCGCTCTGCTCGTCACTGTCTCAGTATCGCTGTTCCGAAGAAGGTAACACACCTTTTCCTTTAGCATTTTCTTTTCTCTGTTCCTCTTTGATTTGAAATCTTGGTATTGAAAATTTGTTATTGTTGTTCACTCGTCCTATTTGATGCGGATACTAATTCTCTCCCTTTGTCGTTTTGTTGCATTAACCCCTCCGAATTCATAATGGATTCTTTTTGTTGCATTCCCAAATTCGAGCCATAAAGGCTCAAGTCTCTCCTGTCGTTAAGTCAGCCGGACTGCTGGTGTACGGAGCAGAAGGATCACAACAGGGGCTGTAAAATTTATTTTACAGATTTTGAGGAGGCTGTATACCAGTTGTATACACACTTTATACACTGATATACATTATAAAGTATGATACGCAGGTCCAAAAATCAGTACAGGTGCTTGAGAGGCTGAATCGGGATGTATATGTCGAGTATACAGTCCGATATACAATGAAAAGGGCCGAATGCAGCCCATATACAGTGGTATACGCAACACATATGCACAGTTTCTTTGGAGGAAAAATGGGGCCAAAGCCCAAAGAAATTTGCAGCAAGCCCAATTTTCTTTGGGTCCATTTTAGAGTGAGGCAGGCTTCCAGATTCAGTACTTGGGTCTGGCCCAAATTCAAATATCTCTTCTCCCTATTATTAACTACTTGTTATTATCGTTATATTGACTAATATTTTGGTGGAATTTTATTAATTTCCCACGGACAGCCATTTCTTGCTATATTTATATAGTCATAAATATTTATTTGTCTTTTTAATTATTATTATTATTATTTATTTAGTTTATTTTATCGATTTTTGTCAACACTTAAGTTATGTCCCTTGAGAAATTTCCCTTATTTCTTTTTTTCCTTAAGATAATATAATTGAGTAAACAAATAAATATTTTTTTTTAATTAAAAAAAAAAACTGAATTTCTTTTATTTTAGTTTAAATTTTAAAAGATGTTTGAAAGTCATTTTAGTCAAATCGCCGGTCAACCGCGAGTTAGCGGGCATTTCGAGGGCCTAACACCTTCTCGGAATGTACATTGAACTTTGAACCCTTTTCAATTGATTTTTATCTGTTTTAAATCTTTTGAAAAATAAATTTTAAATTTTCTTGATTTTTACTAAAAAATCAAGTGGCGACTCTGTCAATTTGGAAAGTTGATTTTTCTTAAATCATAAGATTAATTGACTTTTTGAAACTTAGTCATTTCTTTTTTTTAACTTTACGTTTATATATTTTTTGATAAAACAGAAATGACGACTCTGCTGGAGACTAATTAAGTTCTAACCAAAATGATTTGACTATGTGGACTAATTGTATTATTAAATTGATTATATGTGATTAATTTGTTTAAATTATAAACTGACATTGCATATCATGACATATTTCTGATATATATTGTATAGTTTAAAGGATGGTTTGCGGAACCGTAGCCGAACTTTTTTATACTCACCCTTTTTCGGAATTAGCGGCAATTTATTGGTTCGTCATGCGTCCATTGGTTGTTGCGAGTTCCAGCCTAAGTTGTCCGCTTGGGTTCCCAGTCATTCAAAGCCCACTCTTAGTCATCTAGTGTAGAACGAAGCCGAAATCTTATATTAAGCATGACACAAGACTCGATGCACATTTGTATAAGCATTATATCCATTGTTTGTATGCTATGTGATATATTACAGTTTTTCTTTAATTAAAACAGTATTTATTTATTTTATTCATTATTTGTGTGATATTTTGCATTATCCATTATGTACAAGAACTAACTCTTACATTTTGAGTTGTTCTTCTTCAGAGCGAAAAATTGATTTATGTCCGAATTCAGAAATCATTATTTGTCCGAAGTCGCAAGAGACAAGAGGATTAGCGAAATTCGAGTCTTTGTATTTCACAAGACATTAAGTCAAAACGATAAATCAGGGGAGTATTTAAATATGAGGTCGCATCCATTTATTTTAATTATTATTTTGCATGATGTTCCTGCTCTCACATATTTCTCATATTTTTGTAGGAATACCGTCCCCGACATCAGTCGGGGATGGTCATAATAATGTCTGGATCTCGTGAAAAATTGGAAAGAGACAAAGGTCCAAGAAAACATCCAAAAAGAGTACAATAAATCATTACTGTAGAAATTCGTAGGTTACATTCAACAGACAGTATAAATATTGACGATTAAGAGGCTATAAAATATATTGGTGCGAAAAAAAAAAAATGGTTCTCATTCGGACAAATAATGATTTCTTTAAATGAGAATCAGGTTGAGTTGTTTAAATCTTTAAATTATTATATGCCTTATATACACGAACTACGCGAACCTGATTCTCATTTCGGTGAGATACGTAGGCAACCCTTCTTGGGTTCGGTATTATTTTTCCAAAAGTAAAAAAAAAAAAAAAAATTGTTAATATTTTCAAATTTATATCTACACGAACTACGCAAACCTGATTCTTATTTCGGTGAGATACGTAGGCAACCCTTCTTGGGTTCGGTATTACTTTTCCAAAAGTAAAAAATAAAAAAAAATAAAAAAAGAATGGTAAAAAATAAAAAAAAAATTGTTGATGCATATTTTCCAAGTCATATCTGCACGAACTACGCGTACCTGATTCTCATTTTAATGAGATACGTAGGCAACCCTTCTTGGCTTCGGTATTATTTTTTCAAATAAAAAATAAAAAAGGGGGTAAAAATAAAATAAAAAATAAAAAAATAATTTGTGCATATTTTCCAGTCATATCTACACGAACTACGCGAACCTGATTCTCATTTCGGTGAGATAAGTAGGCAACCCTTCTTGGTGTTCGGTATTATTTTTTCCAAAAGTAAAAAAACAAAAAGGTAAAAATAAAATAAAATAGTTTGTTAATATTTTCAAAGTTCTATCTGCATGAACTACGCGTACCTGATTCTCATTTTAATGAGATACGTAGGCAACCCTTCTTGGGTTCGGTATTATTTTTTCAAATAAAAAATAAAAAAAGGGGTAAAAATAAAATAAAAAATAAAAAAATAAAAAAAATAATTTGTGCATATTTTCCCAGTCATATCTGCATGAACTACGCACACCTGATTCTCATCTTAATGAGATACGTAGGCAGCTCTTCTCGGGTTCGGTAATCATTCTTTAAAAAAAAAAAAAAAATTAACTTGTACATACTGTAAGAGTCATGTCTTCAGCTCGGTCAGGACCTATGTAGTTAAGAGCATGTAAATATATTCGATATGATGAAAAAGATTGACTTTGTGGTAAACTATAGATTCTCGTGGTACCTCTTATCTGTACTTTTGTGATGCTTGAAAATTCTCTTGCATGCAATCAAGATAAGAATAAAACTAACCTTATGTTTCATGTGCATTGTGTGGTGAGCTTTTGATCAAAGTTCAATTGCTTTACACTGTTGATCTAGAACTTGACCTGAATGTTTTTCGAGGCGAAATCCTGAGTAATGTTTGGTTTGAGAAAGGATTGTAGGCCTTTTTTTACCCGATTGTGCCTTTCAAAGCCTACCAAATTACATTAATCCCTACTTTTCCCACTTTGAGCCTGAAACCTTTCTTTGGACAACCACATCTTAACCACTACCCTTTTAAGTGCTTACAAGCACTATCCTCTCTTGGCCCAACCTTCTTGAATGCCCCAAGAATGTGCAAATTATAAGAGAAGATCCATGTTTGAAATTTCTGAAAGCAAAGATATCGAGTCTCCCAAAGTCAAGAAAACAAAAGACTTCTAGAGAAAAAAGAAACAAAGGAAGAAAGAAAAGGTGAAAGAAATAAAGAAAGACAAAAATACCCTTACAAGGTCAATGAAAGGTGGGATATAAAATACTCCAACAAAAAGGAGAAATTTTTTTTTAAGAAATGAGTGAAATAAAAGAAAAGCTCCAAGAAATAAGGATTCAAAAGAAGTCAAAACAAAGAAAAAAAAGAAGAAGAGAAGAATGGAAAAACTCCAAAAAATGAGAACTTAAAAGAAGTCGAAACAAATGAAGAAAAAAGAAGAAGAAGGGAAAATAGTCAAAAATGAGAATTCAAAAGAAGACGAAAGGTGGGAGAACAATGAAGAGGATCTGACGTCAAAGGCGTACCAATCATTAAGAGCACAAATTCTGTGTAACACTCAAGGAGGAATTAAGTCACTTTTATCCCAAATAAATATCCTATCCATCCCTAAGCCTACGTTACAATCCAATGACAAGCCCTACATGATCTCATTCTAAATATTCTCACATTAGTGGAGATTTACATAAGGGTCAAGCCTATGGTATCACAGATGTATGCATTGAACATTCTTGTAAGTGTGAGTGCATTTTGAAAATATCCTAAAATCAAATGTTTCAAATATGTGTGAAATAGGACAAGTCTTTTTCGTGAGGCACTTGAAACATGAGGATTGATATAATTCAAAACCTTTGTTTGAAGCAAGATGAACAGATCATGTTAATCCTTAAGTATATTGGAGGTGCCACTTGAAGCTCTAGCAATTACCTTAAATTCAATTTTTTTTTAAAAAAAAGAGAGATTTACCTGCAATCTTAACTGTTGGTACCAATTGTAGTGAAAGTTTTGACTATCTCATCACATTATTTATTTTTCAAAAAAAAAATAAAAAAAAATAAAAATAAAATGTGAGCAAACACTCATTCTTTAATGTTTTAAAACCTTTTTGAAAATCTTTCAATTTTATAAAAAAAAAAATGCCTTTTGAGTTGTTTATTGTAAAAAAGTGTCATCATGTTAATCTTGTATGTGTGAGAGTCCTATTTTACTTCATGGGATTTTCCGTCCCAAAATTTGACATTTTTTTAATCTCTAGGCTTTGGAAATCACATGGGATATTGTTTTTCCTATTTCATCATGTTCATATTGTACATTTTCTACTGATGATCTTCTTTCAGATTCTTTGCAGTACTCATCATCTACAAGTTTGGAACAACATTTGACCTGATTCCTGGATCAACAGGATATGTAGGCGCCACGACGGCTCGGTCATATACCCAGTGTGATTATTATTTCTCCTTACAATTCTAACTGGGACAGAATTTTGAGGAAGACCTCAAAATTCTGATAAGTACTGCGAGAAGCTTGATAGCAATTACAAAAATCATGCATCGCAAGTCAATATTCATGCATTGCGGAAAATCATGCATTGAGAGTCAATATTCATGTATTGCAAAAAATCATGCATTAAGAGTCAATATTCATGCATTGCAAAAAATCATGCATTGAAGTCAATATTCATGCATTGCGAAAAATCATGCATCGCGAGTCAATATTCATGCATTGCAAAAAATCATGCATCGAGAGTCGATATTCATGCATCGAGAGTTAATATTCATGCATCGAGAGTTAATATTCATGCATTGCGAAATTCATGCATAGCGAGAAGATTTCATACCTCGCAGAAATTCATGCATTGCGAGAAGATTGCATACCTCGCAGAAATTCATGCATAGCGAGAAGATTTCATACCTCGCAGAAATTCATGCATAGCAAGAAGATTTCATACCTTGCGGAATTCATGCATCGCGAGAAGATTTCATACATCGCAGAAATTCATGCATCGCGAGAAGATTTCATACCTCGCAGAAATTTTATATACCGCAAGAAGATTTTATACCTTACGGAATTCATGCATCGCGAGAAGATTTCATACCTCGCAGAAATTCATGCATAGCGAGAAGATTTCATACCTTGCGGAATTCATGCATCGCGAGAAGATTTCATACCTCGCAGAAATTCATGCATCGCGAGTCAATATTCATGCATTGCAGAAAATCATGCATCGAGAGTCAATATTTATGCATTGCGGAAGATCATGCATCACGAGTTAATATTTATGCATCACAAGTTAATTGCGAGAAGATATTCATGCCTCGCAGAAAATTATACATCGTGAGAAGGTTTCATTCCTCACTGAAATCATGCATCGCGAGTTAATATTCATATATCGCGAAAAGATACCCATGCTCCGCAAGGAATCATGCACTGCCAGAAAGAGAATCGGGCATCTGAAGAAATCTTCACCCACCAGCATCAACTTCATCATTTTATCAAACATCAAGAAGAACATCAAGATAAATTTCAGCACTGCATCTGTTTTTATTTATTTCAACATCAAATGAAGAATACATTGAAGATTGCATTACATACATAAGACATTAGCTCTATTTGCTTTACGTCAAACCGATTGAGTTGACGTCAAATGTCGAGGAGAACAATTAAGTGTCGACATGGTAAAAGACACTGTCTCCCTTTTTAATTGAGTTTTTATGCTGACGAGTTTTTTCTCAGTCTTTATCGAGAGCATCCGAAAGGATGAATTCTCCAAAAACAAACCACAGGTGCGGACGACATCAAAAAGGATGCAGCACAACGTGGAACTTTTTCTTAGCAGCGAACTGGGATATAGTCCAAAGAGGAGTGTCAAGCTCTTAGGACGCGAGCAGAGGAGCGACTTCCACCACAATCAAACCACACCCCTATCAGAAGGCATGTGGGTTTTTCTTTAGGTTTTGTCAGTTTCGGTCTCGCATCCAGAAATTTTAGTCTACCGGAAGCAAGTTTCTTATCTGAGTGACAATGCGCCCAGAGCTTTGGAAATTATGTCCGTGTAATCTCTTAATTATGGGTGTGAAGTGCACCACATTCATGGCTAAGAGGTTACAAGCCTCCTTTTCATACTCGTTTAATTTTGTCACTTGTCCAGAACCAAAGGTTATCTAACATAATAGATTCCCTTTTCAATCGATTGAGTCGAACTACAAACAGCCTGATTCCTATGGTGTAAGGATATGTAGGCGAGCTTAATGTTGAAAACTCGGTTGTATTCCAACATTCGCTCTCGAATTGTATTATCGAGCATTTTTATACCTTCATAACTCGGTATCGAGATGACTTTTGATTCTTTCAAAGTCGTGCGTTAAATCTAGCATATCGAACTACATGTGGCCTGAATTCTCATATAGCCTTAGATATGTAGGAAACCCATTTTCAGGTCTCGGTCATAATTTCCTAAGTCCGTACCAGATCCCTTTTCTTAAAAGATGAATACGTGGTCGGTCAAAATTGGCTTGGTCAATTTCATTTTCCTCAAATTTCTTGCATCAATCCAAGTAAAATGAGGGACATTTATTTTTGCACAACCAATTTTAATCTATCATAACATGTTGGTTGCCATTTTTACGAAGTTATCATATAATAATTACCTAAGAAATCCATCGGATAATCATTGGGATATATATTGATCGAAATGATAATATTTTTTTTAGTTTTACCAAACTATAATTATCTAAGGTGTTCTCTAAAAAAAATAACAGAAAGATATGAGACTGATAACACTAAATATTCAATAAAAATAATAATAAAATTGCATTAAAATATATTGTAAACTAATAAGTCATAATGAAAATTATCATAATTTAAAAGTACTAAAGTCTAATTAATAAGTATTCACTACATCACTTAACATTAAAGAAAAACTAAAATTAGGATATTTGTATTTTAATTGTCTAAATGTAAAATTAAAGAATAAATATTCAACATTATTGTCACTCTTAGTGTTGAATTAATTTAATTTAATTTTTATTAACATTGATATTGATTTGAATTTTATCAGAGTTACTAGTATTTATATACCATAACTTTTACTAAATCATAAGAAATTTTAAATCTCAAATTTGAAATAATATGTTAAATAATTTCATGAAAAAACTGAAGTGTAAGAAATATTTACACATTAGATCAAACTAAATAATTTTATGTATAAAATATATTATTCAAATTATAAATGTAATATCAAATTGATTTGATCTTAATTTGACTTACTTAAAATCAAATCAATCCAAATAATATAATAAAAAGAATATCAATATCAAATTAAATCAGACCAAATTACTAATCAAGTTTCTTTTTTTATTTAACTTAATTTCCAATTTAGTTCAATGTTCCGTTGATTATAAACACCCTAATAAGTAATCGTATCTACCATTTTGCTTAATTATTATACTGAAGTGTACCAGCGGCTTAATTAATTTTATTAACCTATCAATTAATCAAAAGTCTAAAGTTTCTGATGATTATAATAATAAATAATGGGTAAAGCTAAATGGTTAGAAAATTTATAAAGAATTTGGCCAAATTTAAATAATTTAATTTATTTTATTTTAAATTAAACTGTTGTTTTTTTATTTTTTGATTGAAATGTATTAAAATAAAATAAAATATTCAAAAGATCTAGCTAGACATGCTAACCTAAGTACTTAACAAGCTAAGTGACAATTTGAGAAATTGATTCAAACAACTTCAACTTTGAATATAATTAATTAGTATGTTCGGTTGACCAAAAAAAAAGTTAATTGATAATTCAATGGCGGCTACAATGTGCATTAAGCTAAGTTTATGGCTTCTGTTTTAATTTATGTTGCATAATTAGTACTTCCTCCTCCGTTTAGATTTGTTTGTCATATTACACTTATCGAAAGTTAATTTAACTAATTTTCAAAGGTAAATTAGATTATATTAATTCGATATTTTAAACAAAATAATTAAATATTCTAAAACTGTATGAAAAGTATTATAAATTACAATTTTTTGCATATTAATATGATAAAAAAATACATCTTAAAATATTAGTCAAAGTTTTTATAGTTTGACTCTAAAAATAGAAACCATGACAAATAATACCGGACAGAAGAAAGTATTTTTAGAGTTAATCTTCTTTTCTTTTTTTTGTTAAAATTTTTTATGTTCTTTAAATTGCTAATTATTATAATTTATAAAAAAAAATTAATATAATTTTCAAATTTTATTTCCAAAAACTTTGAAGTTTCTATGTTGTTTGTTGGATCTCATGGTAAGGTTTAACCGTTTAAGGGTATCTGATCTTCCCTTGGATAAGCCACCGATTATGAGTTAATTTTTGGAGTTTACTTAAGCTTAGACCTACTCCACTCCATTGTTTTCATTTTTAATAAAATAACTCCATTGATCATTGATGTAAATTTCGCTTCATTATTCACTTGATGTTTAATTCCTATTTTGTATTAAGTTTTTTCTGTGAATTGAACAACCATCCATTGAATTATACACAATGCAAGGGAAGTTTACTTTTCTTTTTTATATAATGCACTATCACTATTTTGCAATCAATTAATCATGATTCTTTTTTAAATTTTCAATATATAGAACGTATACCCAATATATAATCATGTGGCTAAAGTACGTTTTGGATAATTTTGGATAATTGTAATAGGTTAGTTCGACTTGTTAATCAGTTCTACTTTGAATTTAATCGGTTGAGATTGCCTCATTTTAAGTAAGGGAAAGTGCACAAATTTTTTCTCAATCTATGCTCAAAATCTTAGAGACACACTAATATTATATTAAGGTTCTAATACCCTTTAATTCATTTTATAATGATTTTCTACTCCTTTTCGACATACGTAACACTAAGCTAATATAAGTGTGTCTCTTGAATTTCGAACATAGATTGAGAAGATACTTATACATTTTTCCTTTAAATAATCTTAAACTGTTTAATAGCGTTTGAGTAAGTTAAAAAGAATACTTATTGTAATTGAAATAACAAAAATAAATTAAAAATCCTAAGTGAGAAACATAATTAATCAAAATTAAAAGATCAATGCAAACAAGTCAGTATCTCTTATTGACAAAAGGACAGTTCCTGATAATAACGGCTAAAATGTGTACAGGGAAAAGCTAGGCTTCTAAAACTGTTGACGAAAATTAGCCAATTGATAAGCAAGGCTGCTAATTAAACTGTTACGAAAAAAATTAGCCAATTGATAAGCTAGGCTGCTAAAATTATTTTAAAAAAATTTAGCCAACTGATTTTGGTGGCAAATAAATGCTTTAAATATTCCCTCCGTCCTATTTTATGAGATATCATTTCTTTTTTTGGTTAGTCTAAAAAAGAATGTCACATTTTCTTATATGATAAGTATTTAAAGGTATATTTTTTTTTTTACTTTTATTGTTGGTCTCACTTAATTTTAAAAATAATACTCAAATATATTTATGATGAGAGAGAAAAATAAGTCTATTTTTGAAGGGCAATAAACATTTCAAAGTCTTTATTTATTTTTTAAACTCCGTGTCTAGTTAAATGTTGCCACATAAAATAAGACGAAATACTAAAAAAAAGTTATTTTTCAGAAGCTGATAAAAATAGCTTTTTACCAAAAGTATTTTTGCAATATTTATCAAGTACGAATTACTGTAAAATATTGATAAAAGTGTTCTTAAAGAAAATTAATTCATCAAATATAAGCAAATGCTAAATAACGAATAAATCCGACTCTATTTGATCCTACCTTGCCAAACTTACAGTAGCAAGTACTAATTTGAGGAGACTGAATATTGATGTTAATTAGCTCTAATAATTAACACATTTAACTAAAAAAAAATTATTTCATCACTTATTTGCTATAAATAGGTGGAGGAGGACAGACACTCTTCACTACAAAATTAAAAGAAAACAAAGTAAGTAGTAATTAATGGCTCTTCACAAAGATGTTAATTTCTTTGCTTCCTTGCTTGTTCTTGGTAAGTTTCTTTTTCTCTTTAAATTTTTCGTTGATACAATACACAAGAATTGCAATTATATACTATTTTTTATTTTTAATATATTTATATTTGTTGTAGGTTTAATGTTTCTCCATGCAAGCGCGACGGTAGATCAAGATAGTGATATCATGAATCCCAAGCCAGCAGTTTGTACCAGAGAATGTGGTAATTATAGCTATGCAATATGTCCACGTTCACAAGGAAGTCCAAGAACCCCCATATGTACCACATGTTGTGCAGGCTACAAGGGTTGAAAATATTACAACGCTAACGGAACTTTCATTTGTGAAGGACAATCTGACCCAAGAAAACCAAACGAACGTTGTCCCAAAGAATGTGATCGTAAAATTGCTTATTCAAAATGTCCCCGTTCAGAAGGACCCACTAAAATTATACCCACTAAATGCACCAGTTGTTGCACGGGATACAAGGGTTGCTACTATTACGATAAAGATAATAAGTTTGTGTGTGAAGGACAGAGTAATGAACCCAAGGTTTGTACTCAACAATGTGACCCTAAAGTTGCCTACATGACTTGTCCACCTGAATCAACAAAACTTAATAAAGTTTGTGTCAATTGTTGTACCGCAAAACCAGGGTGCAAACTCTATAGTCGTGATGGATCTTTAATTTGTATGGGAGGTGTTAAACCTCATTAATATTTACGAAATAAAAGTATGACGATACAAGCATTATTGTCATGCTAATCTATGTAATGTGGGCATTGGAGCTTTTTCCACCGGTTGCGCAATAAATTAATAATATCTTTTACTTCGAATTTTAATATTTTTTTTTCCTTTTCTTATAATTTGTTTGATTTATTTTTTCTCTCTGGTTTGTTTAAAAAGAAATAACTATTTTTTATTTTAGTAATTTTTTAATTTTAATTGTTCATCTGAATTTAATTTTTTTTATACTTTCATAAACTTCGAACTGAATTAATTAAAATGTGTCAAATAAATTTAAAGAAACAAAATATATTAGTCAGCTAGTTTACTTATAATTGTTTTGCTTTAAGAGTCTAAACCTTTTATTTTTTCTAGTAAACGAAGATACATGATAGTTGCAGATTTACTAGTCCGGTTGTAAGGGGGAGGGAGAATAATATTAATACTAACATCAACATTAATTACTATCGTGTAAAGTTTCTAGATAGAGCTAATTGCATATCCTGCAATAATGGCAGTAATTTAGCTCTAATGTTATTAGTATCAAAGAAATCACCTATATATCCTAAATTCTAGCATCTATCATTTTTTCTATTTAATTTTATTTGTCCAACTTTTTATTTTAAAAAAAATCATTTTTATGCATCACTTTATCATATTATAACCATTTAACATTAATTTCTTATTTTTTAAATTTATTTAATAACTAGTAGGATACATCAAATAATAGGGAGTGTGTATCAATTATTTTCTTTTAGTGGAAGTGTCACATGCAAATATGACGAATAAAATTATTACTTTCACTTTAAAAGTCAAAACTTTACTTCTTAACTGTTTGTATTATCTTATCTTAATTTACTTAATTACATTACTTTAAAACCCAATATATAACTTCTAAACTGTTGTATTGTCCAAATTAGAATAATTGTTGTGGACTAAAAGAAGTTGCTCAAAATATTGTCAAAATTTTCAGTTAGATCCTTCCATTTTACCATTTCCAGCCACACACCCCTCCCATAAAAAAAAGGGGGGGGGGGGGCGGAGGGGGCACAAGTAATACATTACTCCTAGATTTCCAAATAATTTAAATGAATTGTTATTTATTTTTGCACAATCAATTTCGATTTATCATAACAAGTTGGTTACCATTTTTATAAAGATAACTACCTAATCCTTTTTATCATTATAATGTATAGAACTTGTACGTGAATATGTAGTAATTTAGTTAGACTTGATAAATTATTAGTAATATCTCCGATTGAAAAAATAAATACCTACTGATAATTCAAATATCTACAAAGAGCATTGGGAAAAGCTAAGCTTTCTAATCAGCATGTTTGACTAATTAAGCTTTGATTAAAGTGCTTACTTTTTTAAAATAAAATTAAGACGTTTGACCAAGTTTTTAGAGAAAAATAAGTTTGAGCCTTAACAAAACACAAATTACTGTCAAAAGAAATGTTTGACCAAGTTTTTAGAGAATTTGTTCTATTGATCATACCTAGCTAGTACACACAAATAATAATTAGATTCTACAAATTGAGGAGACTATATATTAATGTTAATTAGCTTATAATAATGATGTAATTAATCACTCATTCACCAAATTACTATAAAGAAAACAAGGCACTAATTAACTATCCATAATGGTTGTTCACAAAGATGTTAGTTTCCATGCTTGCTTACTTGTACTTGGTAAGATTTTCCTTTTTATACTTATAAAAAACACAAGTAGTTTTATGTTTTTCCTTAATATAACTTATATTTGTTTTTAGCTATGTTTCAACTTATAAGCGCCATGGAATTTGACGGTGCTACCATGATTTGTACGATGGAATGCGGTAAATTTTCCTACGCTATATGTCCACATTCACAAGGGAGTCCGCAAAATCCCATATGCACCAATTGTTGTGCAGGCTACAAGGGTTGTAACTATTACCGTGCTAACGGAACTTTTATTTGTGAAGGAAAATCTGACCCTAGAAAGCAAAACACTTGTCCTAAGAATTGTGATTCAAATATTGCTTATTCAAAGTGTCCTCTTTCGAAAGGAAATAGGGTAATTGAAAACATCGAATGTACCTCCTGTTGTACGGGGCACAAAGGTTGCTATTATTTCGGTGTAGATGGCAAGTTTGTTTGTGAAGGAAAAGGTAGTGAACCCAAGATTTGTACTCAACAATGTGACCCTAAAATTGCTTTCATGATTTGTCCATCTTCTGAATCAACAAAATTACTTACTCGAATTTATGTCAATTGTTGTACTGCAAAAGTAGGTTGTAAACTTTATGGTCATGATGGATCTCTACTTTGTACTGGGAAACCTAAAATTCATTAATAATAATTTTCATAATTAGAGAGATTGTCATGCAATGTGGTCAATGAAGCAAGAAATTAATAATGCACTAGTGTAATTTCTTTTGATGGATTATATAAAAATTTAATTAGCTAGGAGCTATTAAGCGATGAATCAGCTAGGAATCATCAATAAATTCCATAGTTGATTGACCGATTCCATGTTTTATGAGGGTGATTGGAATCAAGTATACCTTTGGTATACAACAATATACAAAACTTCCATTATTATCTTTTTGTAAAAATGTTTAGAAACTTGATATACACCCAATATACAATATTTACAAAATTATAAGAGATATTTATATACTTATATATAATAATATAAAATATTCATAAACTTGATGCTCTAGTCAACTTCAAAAGTTATAAGAGGTGTATATGTTTTATATTAAAATATAAAATAGATAAAAGTGAAGTCAAAATCCGTTTACTTCGAGGAGGATTTGCTTTTGAACACCATCAACTTTGTTAATGTAATTCATAAACTTGATGCTCTAGCCTCTAGTCGATTCATGCCTACCAAATTGCTTAATGAAAATAATCTCTATATAATCACCAATTTTACCATTCATTAGTTCACATCCTTACATATTATTAATCACACAACACAAATTAGTATTTAATTAACTCAGGAATGAAGTTGATCAATATTCTGTTTTCCGTTTCATTCCTCTTAGCCACTAACTGCTTCACAACATCAAAACTATGTGAAGCATCCGAACCCACTCCAATTGCGGTGCGTGATTCTACCGGAAAAATATTACGAACGGGGACTAATTATTATGTCCAACCAATATCCCCAGACGAAGCCTGGGGATTTGAATTAGCCAGTATTAGCAATCATCACAAACCGTGCCCACTAGGCATAGTCCAAGAAGACTATTACCGGGCACCCCATTGTTATTTTCATCGGTCAATTCTAAGAAAGGTATTATTCGCCTGTCCACTGACTTGAACATTGACTATAACTTGTCGTACACTGTGTGTACTAAGTCCAATGATGCCATATGGACCGTTGGTCCTTATGATCGACAAGCCCAAAGCTACTTTTTAATACTGGGTGGAGTAAAAGGAAATCCTGGTCGTGAAACCATAAGGAATTGGTTTAAGATTGAGGAGTTTGGGGATAATTATAAGATTAGGTATTGTCCATCGGTGTGTAAGGATTGCAAGGAAATGTGCAAAGATGTTGGCGTAATTGAGTATAATGACCAGAAGCGTTTGGGTCTAAGTGATTTTCCGGTTGAAGTGAAGTTTGTGAAGGACGCATGAAAATAAGTCTAAGTAATAATTGTGATAGTAGCACAATATAATGTATTATGTAATAGTAATAATTAAATAAGTGATACTTTTTTTTTATATTTAATAACTAATAAGCCGATATGGCAATGACTTGTGAGTGTTTGTAAGCAATTGTAATGTAACCTAAATTTGTGTGGAGTTTTCTAAGCAATATTTAAAAGGAAATTTTTTTAAAATGTCAATATTTTAACATTTAAGAGGGCTCATTAGCAAACTTTTAATATTTAGTAGAAATGTCAAATTTTAGTTTGTTATGTATCTTATTTATGTTTTTATTTAAAGAATATAATTATTTAATAACAAAAGGGAGAAAATCAAGGGAGAGAATATTTCAAAAAAAATAAATAAGGATCACTTAATTTTCTCATCAGTTACATTTTCAAAGAAAACTTAAACTTTATTCTTTTTTTTTTCCAAAATTTTTACCTTTTTAAAATTGTATTCATTCACAATATATTCTATTTATATTCATTATACTTTTTATTAGTTTGTATTCATTCCAATAGGTATACCAAATGTATCTTTTAGTTATTTAAGAAATACATTTGTATTCATATTTTTTTCCTCTGTAATTATTGTTTTCTTCAAAATTCTTGTATTTCGTATTCATTTCAATAAGTATTTTATTTGTATATTTATTCTAGTTTTTATTTAGAATTTTTATATAATATATAAAATACAAAAAAAATAGTATGATGAAAAAGTGAGAATGAAATATAAAATTGAAAAGAAATAATTGAATATTTGGTGTAATCATTCTTAAATAAAATACATAACTAGTTGACATACCTTTAGAATAAATACAAATTAAAAAAAATGTCAAATTCATAAACTATGCAACATAATTTTTGAATGAATACAAATATTAATTGTATACATACGATTTAAATACAAATTGAGAAATGATACAAAATTCTGAATTTTTTTATATATATAAAAAGAAACTAATAGGATTTTGTTCTTCATGTAAATAATATACATATCTAGTTAGTACATTTGGGATGGATTCAATTAGGAACAAATACAAGATTCATAACTATACAACATGAGATTTTGAATGAATACAATTATTAATAGCATACATACTAATTTGAATATTAATTGAGAAAGGAAACAAAATTCTAAGAAAAATTATAAATACAAATACAACAAATACATAAAAATTTAATAGCATACAATAACAAATGCCAACAAAGTTCATTAAATAAATCTGAAATATCATAATCATGTAAAATGTATGTCATAAATATTGAATATCTACAAATGTGAAAAGTATATAAGGAAATGAATAAAAAATAATATATTCATCAAATACCAACTGACCCCACAATACATATAATAAAAATAAACTGACATACAAATATACGAACTAATATATTGCACAATGTACATAACAAGAAAATTTACAAATATATTCAGTACACATTGTTGAACAAATTGTTCTTGTATTCAACTCTAACATGCAAAAATCTAAACATGTAAAAAATATTTTAATACGTCTCTTTCATCAACAATTTTGTCTTTTTCGTCATTTTCTTGTACCATCTAGCGAGTTACCATTTCAATATTGAATTTTGATAAAGCCTTTGTTCTGTCGTCTCTCTTTCCTAATTTTGAAACAGATTTTACAATATCCGTAATTTCTTGTGTAATACATAGATATGTGGAAAAAATCCACTAGAAAACCTAATTTAAACTAAGGATGGATAAAGTGGGGGGGGGGGGGGGGGGGGGGGGGGGGGGGGGGGGGTTTCCCCTTTTTTTCTTAAAGAAATTCTTTTTTTATGAAGAGTGTTTTATAGTTATTTTTTTTGTTTAATTAAACGAGAATTATCCTACTTTCACCAAGATTTAAAACAACAATAAAATCAGAAAATAAAATTTAATTGATAACGATGAAAAATACCTTATTAGAGAAATTTGTGTGAATTCAGATTTTGAAAATAAAAAAAAAATCGGTAGAAGATAATAAGAAAATGGGGTTAAGAGAGAAAATTTGAAGGTTGAATAGGAATATGAACCAGGAAACATTGAAGGAGAGAAATTTTTATTTCTTTTACTATGCGAAGAACAAAGACATAATGGGAAATTTGTAAATTTTTGAATTTTAAACTAAAATAATTTTGGGAAAAGTGAACTATGAATTTATGGAAATGTAATAAATTAATTTTAGGAGATTAAAATAGGATTTAATTAGAATACATTATTCTTTTTTTAAAATAATGACATTTTTGACATTTTAGCTAATATTTTTAAAAATAGCTGAGTTTTTTATCTTAATTAAGTTGTTGATTTTGATTAATTGCTAATTTTCCCTATTTAAAATAGTCATTTTTGAAATTTATGGTGTTTACAAACCTTTAACTTCTCTTGTTTATAAAAAGAAAAGAAAAAAATCGATAAAACACTCTATCATGATAAAACATAAAGATAACTACAACAATATAATCAGTATATTCTTTAAAAATGACCATGGGCATTTCATTCGACGTATATATATATTAGCTAGTGTTATACAAAAGAACTTTTGTTCAGTTGTTAAAGATCTTTTAATTTTGACAATGAATGACTTAGAAGTGCTAATAAAAATAATAAACCAAGAAAAAAAATTGTAAAAAAGAGGTGAAGGATAGAGAAAGATATGATATAATGAATGAAACATCTTTGATTATAGAGAGCAAAACTAATTTAATATCGTTGATTAGTCACAGACTTTTTCAAAAGAATACCCATAAATATTCACTCAGTGATACATATATGTAATTTATTTAGGAAAATTATGCGGTTAGTAAATTTATACTACTTAATGATTTCATTAACATCTATGTTTGTTTATAAGTTATCCACTCACGACTTAATATTATACATTAATTACTAAGATGGGCTTCAAGTTGATAATTAGCCGGTATTTGTTTGTATAATTCGGCCAGAAATTATACAAATACATATGTATAATATACAATTATATAACACCGATATACATAATAACAATTCACCTCTCCTCCGCACTGCTCTGCCTCTCTCGTTGCCTCTCTCCTCGCTCGTCTGCCAAACTCTCAAGTCTGCTTGTCATATATACAAATATATGATGTATAAATACAATTATCTAACAATATACATCACAATTCATCTCTCTCACTCTTTCCCTCTCTCGGCTCGTTCTCTCATCTTCCTCTCGGTCTCGCTGGCCTCTCCCCCGTATAATCATGTAGCTACGAATTTGTAATTATCAACTATATGACTATAGCAGAAGAAGTTAAACTATTTTTAAGAGGCTTATGTGTGAAAATTATAGGTAAATCATTTTCCTATTATAACATTGTTATTGATGATTGTTGGGGCAGAGCTATCACTCATTACACATCATATCCTATTGTTTATCAAAACTTTATAGTTATATTTATAAAAACAAAATTGATAACTTGAAATTTCAGTTTTCGCCTCTAATTGAGTTGTTCACACAAGATTTAAAATCCAGTCCGAGTGCAAGAACCATAGATTAAAATATTAAATTCCCTATCTATTCTCGTACATATTGTAATTAAACATACATTGGCTTGACTCTCTTTGTTGATTGCAATCTCACATCTTCATTCATAAAAATTAAATATCTGTTAAAAACATCTTCTTTTTTTATTCTTCTGTCTAGTGGAGGACATATTTATAATTACTATATATTTTTTTTAAAATGTTAAAATATCAACGGTGAAGTAAGTCAAAATCATCAAATTGTGTGTTGGCAAGTTTCTTGAGTGTATGCATTTATCCATATTTCCAAACTTACCTATAAAACTTGGGTTACTTTCTTGAGAACTTAACACAAAATAAACTAGTCTACACAATGAGAAGAAAACTAGACTAATTATATCACGCTCACCTCATGCACTTCCGCTCACTCACCTAATAATATGTGTAGAGATGTAGTATGAATGGAGAGTGTATGCCATCATTTATCGACGATATAAACTGTGCTTGACACGAGGAAAAAAATTCGAGTAGGAGTTCGAACATCATGGTTGTGCCAGTAGAAGGGCTTAGGAGTGATCTTGGGCTAGCCTTTATTGAAGCCCAAGTGTTGTCCACTTTGGTATCGGGTCCACGTCTCAATAACGACCCACGGTCTGTTCAATTAAAGTTTATGTTCCAGTGAATTCCAAAAAAGGATGTAATTCGTGAGTCTATTGATCTAAATATTGAGTTTCACTAGGAAAGCTTATAACCATATGTCAACATCACTCAAACTGTATGGAGGCCTCGATCACTATAATCCTCAAAAGGAAGACATACTGATCCTTAATGGCGGAGTAAAAGAAATGCCCTGGCCGGACACATTAGCAATTGGTTTAAGATTGGTGAAATATGGAGTTGGAGTACGAATTTTGTATTTGTCCAAGTGTGGTGCAATTATTATGATGTGGATTTGTAAGAACGTTGGGAATTTTGTACAGAATAAATGGTCAAGCACA
>CM040620.1:73902183-73925841 GCA_022817965.1 Solanum lycopersicoides
TTTCTTAAAATAAAATATTTTTTCTTCATATCAAATACACCCATAATGGTAGTACTGCTATATTTCGTAAAAGAATTTGAGAGGTCTTTGTAGACAAAAAAATTCATGTCGATAAAACAATATTCAAAAACAAAAAATTATAGCAATAATCGATCTATTATTTCAAGTGCGAGCGTTAAAATCTCTATGATTCTCTGAATCCGTCTTTCAAATATTATTTCAAGTGATTTAAAGCTTGATCTTGAACTTGGGATTTATCTTGATCATGATCTCTATCTTGATCTTGATCATGATCTTGATCTTGGACTTGAACTTGAACTTAGACTTGATCTTGATCTTGATCTTGAATCCAAGGGCTTGAAGCTTGATCTTGAATTGATGGTCTTGATCTTTGATTGTTCTTGAACTTAATCTTCAACTTGAACTTAGACTTGGACTTGGACTTGGACTTGATCTTGACTTGAACTTTATCTTGACTTTCTAGTTAAATTCAAGGGCTTGAGCTTGATCTTGAATCCGGTGGTCTTGATCTTGGAATTGAACTTATACTTGGACTTAGACTTGATCTTGATCTTGACTTGAATTTTATCTTGATTTTGACTTGAATTTATCTTGATCTTGATCTTGATCTTGACTTTCTCTAGTTGAATTCAAGGGCTTGGAGCTTGATCTTGAATTCAGTGGTCTTGATCACTTTGATCTTGAACTTGAACTTATACTTGGACTTGATCTTGAACTTTATCTTGACTTTCTAGTTTGATCTTGAACTTTATCTTGACTTTCTAGTTTGATCTTCACTTGAACTTTATTTTGACTTTCTAGTGATCTTGATCTTGATCGTTCTAGTTGAATTATTTAAGGGCTTGGAGCTTGATGGTCTTGATCTTTATCGTTCTTGAACTTGATCTTGACTGCTTGATCGTTCTTGAACTTTGATCTTGAACTTGAACTTATACTTGGACTTGATCTTGAACTTTATCTTGACTTTCTAGTTTGATCTTGACTTGTACTTTATTTTTGACTTTCTAGTTTGATTTTGACTTGAACTTTATCTGAACTTTCTAGTGGTTTTGATCTTGATCGTTCTAGTTGAATTTAAGTGCTTAGAGCTTGATGGTCTTGATCTTGATCGTTCTTTACGCTTGAATTCTTGAACTTGTAGAGAAATTTATGGCTTTTGATCCACGAGTTTTCTCTGGCTTCTTGTTTTGAATTCTTTATTCTCTTTTTCTCAATTATGAGATCTCTATTTATAGTTTTAGAATAGAGGAGTTGCGATTGGAACAGGATTCTCTTGGGCCAATAAAATTTAAGTGAAATATCATATTAGCTTTATGGAGTGGGTTTTAATTAAATTTATATTTATCTGAATTTAAATAATTAAATTAACTACATAAATCCTTAATATTTATTTAAACTAATATATTCGTTAATTTAATATAATCCGAACAACTTTATAAATTTATATTTAATAAATTTTAAGTGACCAGAGTCTTATTTTTGTTCGAATGAACATATTAGATGGATCCATCTACCACGTGAATGATGTGGATATTTCATGAAATATTCGAATATTCAAAGTCTTGGAACCATTTCAATTGGAAATGAAAAAAAAATTATTATATTATGATTAAAGAAAGAAGCATCCAAATTTCCCTTGTTATGCTAAACTCGAGTTACAAGGCTTATGGATATTTGATGTGCCAACGGATCCATTAAAATCTTTCAGTGAAGTACGATATGATTAACCATTCAATTTCAGATATTTTAAACAATATTTGGCTCTTATAACTTTTTTTTTAAAAAAAAAGGAAGAGAAAACAACTAAAATTGCTTAATTAAAAAAAAATATGTTTGAAGTTATTTTAAAGTGGATGAAAAAAATTTCACACACTCGGAATACAATTTTTAAGTTTATGATTAAGGTATGATCTGTTAATTTTTCATAATTTAGGTGTTTTCTCTTCTTTTTTTTTAAAAGAATTGGGACCAAGGCATTTTTATCGAAGAAGTATGAACTATGATCCGTCAGAGAAATATGAGTTTTTGGATTAAAAAAATTTATCAACTATGACTCAAATCTAATACACATTATTATAATATCCAAGTGAGCAAAAAACATCTTTATACTATCCAAAAAATAACAAGAATCATCCTTTAGCCTATTTTTTATTAAAAACTGATTGAACCAATTAAAAAAATCATCCTTTAGCCTATTTTTATTAAAATTGATTGAACCAATTGAAAAAATATTTTTTTTAATTTGATCACGTCTTGGCCACAATGAAAAGATTAAAGTTACCTAAAGAATAAGGATATGGATAGAAATGAATCTTGAATTTAAATTTTGTGGGTTGATAGTTTATAGAGTATGTTTTTTTTCATCATCAAAGTAAATTGACTTGTACCCATACATAAGTTCTGAAATATTAATATAGTACGTTCCGAAGGTTAGAAAAATTATATAAAAGTATCATTTCAAATATGTTACATCCAACTATTTAGAGATTTTCTTTAGTAAAATATTGAGGGCTATATGATATATACATTGTTCACGTTTTATGCAATGTATAAAAATGCTGGAAATTTAGTGAAATCACGTAGGTGTTTAGTTATTAAAATAAAAAAATAATTACTTTATTTAAAATTTCTGAAGTTGGAGGAGTATTTGTTTTTCTCCAAAGAATATTTAGAATTTGAATATATTTTGTCGGAATATAATTTAAACCCTCAATTTTGAAAAATTAAAAAAAATTACCTACTTGATTAGCTTAATCATTTGTACATATATTCATTCGACTTGATACATTTTTTGTTGGGACGTGAGGTTTTTTAAAGAAAATGACAAAAGGATGAATTTTGCAACTTTTTGAATAATTGAGGAATGTTTTCTGTTAACTTATATAACACAAGAATGTACTTTAAATTTTGATGATAGATAATTTTAGCGATAAACTCAAGAAATATCCTATGACTATATGTTCAATATTTTATGTAAATGAATATATGTTCAGCTAATTGCCGGACAAGTGTACATACATATAAATGTATTATTGCACGTGATGTACAACATTGATATATACTATTTGAATAATTTGGTGCTATCCTTTGATTATAATAATAATAATAGTGTACAAACTTTCCATAACATTGTTGAAAGGTTCAAAGTCTTCCTTGAACAAATTGCAGATTCTTTTATCAACTTAATTTCTGCATGTGTTATTATATTTTTCGTTCTTATCCTCAAATTTCATTGAAGTTTCATAATCCTACCAATCACTTTGATTAATTATCCGCAAGTACAAGGCCGGCTTAATTATTCTATTTTGTTTTATATTCATTAATACCTAAAATTTTACTTTTTTGTTTTTTTTAACTTCAGAATAATTTCAAAATTATAACACTAACATTTATCTTTCATGTGAGCATTAAATAAATCTCTCATGTGTAATAACTTACAAACTAAACAAACCGTATTACACAAACTCTATATGATATGCTTGACAAAGAAAACGTTGAGAGTTGATCTTAGGTGGATATAAATTTATTTATTTTCTTGCAGTATCAATATCAGTAATATTTATTTATTATAGCAGGTTAATTAATCATAATTTTTATCTTGTTATAAAAATATCATAATTTTAAATTAATTTTCCACGTGGAACTTATATCAGTTAATGAAAGTTTAATTTGGCAAAAAAATAGAGTCGTGTGAGCTCTATAGCACCATTAAAAGCCGCCAATAAATAAATAATATAAAAGTAAGCGTATATATTGTACTTAACTAAGCATTTAGCAAGTAGAATAAAAAATAATACAAAAATTTATCAGTTGATATATTTTTTTAAAAAAATTAATTAGAGGATAATGAATACGTCTATCTTTTTTGTTCTATAAATAGGTAAGAGAAAAGCAGACCTTTACCCAACGAAAAAAATAAGTTAATTACGATAAATTGATAAAGCATCTACAATGGCTCTTTACAACGTTAATTTCCTTGCTCACCTACTTGTTCTTGGTAAGATTTTAATTTCTTCTCCTTCGTACAATCAAATTTCTTTTTAATGATGTCATTCATCATGAATAATATAACATGAAACTAATTGTTACAGAGAAATATTGTTATAGATGATTATTGTTATACCGTAACGGTATATAACTTATATTTGTAATTGTAGGAATGTTTCTACTAGTTAGCACGGTGGAACATGCTAATGCTTGTACTAAAGAATGTGGTAATCTTGGCTATGGGATATGCCCAGGTTCAGAAGGAAGTCCAGAAAATCCAATATGTACTAATTGTTGTTCGGGCTATAAAGGTTGCAATTATTATAATGCTAATGGGACTTTCGTTTGTGAAGGACAATCTGACCCAAAAAAACCAAAAGCTTGCCCCCGAAATTGTGATCCAAAAATTGCCTATTCAAAGTGTCCCCGTTCAGAAGGACAGACTATAATTTATCCCACGGGATGTACCACGTGTTGCACGGGTTACAAGGGTTGCTACTATTTTGGTCAAGACGGGGAATTTGTGTGTGAAGGAGAGAGTGTTGAACCTAAGGGTTGTACTAAAGAATGTGACCTTAGAGTTGCTTATATGACTTGTCCATCTTCTGGATTGGCAAAACTCAATCAAGTTTGTGTTAATTGTTGTAGCGCAGGAGAGGGTTGCAAACTCTATGGATATGATGGATCTTTAATTTGTACTGGGGAGCCTCAAAGTATTTCCACAGCATAAGGAAGTTGGTTATTTCTATTCAATGTTGTAGTTTATTGATGTATGAAATAAAAGAATGAATGGTGATATATCATGCTATTTTATTAAAGCTCAAATTAAATAATTAAAGGTTTCAGTGAATTGGGTCAAATTCAACTCATTCAATTCGTAACCCACTTGAAGAAAATTATCGATTGAGCTCAATTAAATCTCCAACTTCAAGACATTTTAAGGCTCTTTATTTATAATTTGCATTGATGTAATGCACCTTCATATATTGAATGTATGAATTACTGTTTATTTTTATATCTTTTAGTATTTATCTATCAATTTGTAACTTCTTTTTTAAAGTTTTCTTGAGTTTAAATTCAAATTGTATTTATAAAACATAAATAACAATTTATTAAAATTATTGAGATTTAAAATAATCAAATTAAACGGGTCAAGACTCAACTCATTTAAGCCCATAATAAACTTGAGTGGATCAGAATGCAACTCTATTTTCCTTTTAGAAAAACTACATAAATGGTGTGGGAGTTGATACACTTGAGTAATATTTTGGGCTGCTTCTCTTTTCTTTACTATTGGGCCTCAGAAACTAAACGGTATGCTCCTCCTTCAACTTTGAACTTAAATCTGAAATATGATCCAAATCATTCCAAACTTGAGATATAAACTCCTCTAGATGTTCACAAGATAGGGGTGTATAAAATCAAATCGTAAATCAAATTAAATTAGAAAAGACTTGACTAGTGATTAGTTTGAGTTAGTTTGGTGTTAAAAAAAATCGACTATGTTTGCGTTGATTTGGTTTTGAACTTAAAAAAATCAACCCGAGACCAAATCAACCCTACATTATATATATAATTTTAAATTTTTATTATATGCATAAAAATATTTATTTTGATATATTTTTTAAAATATTTCTTATAATTTTCATAGTTTTTATCTTTTAATATATTATTTCAAGTTTAAAACTTAGAATTTTGAATGGTTCCATAAAGATTATAGTCAACAGATGTTGGTAATTATAATAATACTTAAATCAAAATTAAATTAATAAAAATGGAAAAAGAAAATCAATTTAAAACTAAGAATGACAATAATATTAAATATTTTTTCTTTGGTTTTACATTCAATTAAAATACATAATCTAATTTTAATTTCTTTTAATATTTAGTCATGTAACTAATACTTATTAAACTTATTTTAATATGATTTACTACTTTTAAATTATATTTTCATTATGACTTATTAATTTGCAATATTTGTTTTACGCGATTTCATTATTATTATGATATTTTTTGGATATTTTAGTCATTAATCATATCATTCTTTGTGTTATATTCTTAAGAAACATCTTAGATAGTTGTATTTTCATAGGATTGTAAAATATTTGAAGTACAAGTAAATTATATGTTTGTATAAATTTTTTAGTGAAAAAACCCGAAAATATTAGAAAAAACCCCGAGTTTTATTGGTTTGATTTGGTTTATAGACTTAAAAGTCCGATACAAATAATTTGATTTAATATTTGGAAAAACTGAATCAACTCGATTATGTACACCCCATTACAAACTATTGTTATTCATTTTGTTGGATCCCAAATTGGTGGGTTTAAGCAAGGGTTATCAAGAATAAAAGGCACATCTCAAGGGTACTTAATTTTCTAATAAGCTTTTGGGTAATTATTCTTTTGTGAATTAATTTTCGAGAATGAGAAAGACACAAGGTTTATTTCTTTAATACGGTATCAAAGTCAAATTCATTTCAATTTATTATTCAGTTCTCATCTTATATTGCTCATATTTCAAAGTGTCCAATCCAAAATATGCGAAAGAATATTGAATCTCAAGTCAAGTAAAGCTAGACTCAGATCCATTTCTTTAATATTTTATCACGTGTATCCTATTTTTTTCATCTAGATATATTTATTGCAATAATTATTAGATATTAACAATTATTTTTACTAAGCTATCAATTAATTATTTAACTTTTCTTTGCCATCAATATATATTTCGAAATTTGTCACATATGCCAATGTAAAAACTGTCCTCTCTAATCAGAAAATTGGAATGCAATATATAATCACATGGTTAAAGTTTCGAATAGTTGTAATAATTTAGTTAGTTGGACCTAAGGTCCTAATTAAGTACTTCTACTTAAGATATTATTAGAATATATCTCCAGTTGACAAAAAAAAATTTATTGATAATTCAAATGGCTACAAAGAGCACTGGGAAAAGCTAAGATGCTAAAAGTGTTTAGTTTAAATAATTAAGGTAATTAGTCATTTGCTTTTAGGGGGAAATAAATGTTTTAAAATACTTTGAAAAAGTTGTTTTTCAGAATCTGAAAAAAATAGTTTTTTTGCCAATTGCCCAAAAGCATTTTTGGAATATTTATTCAGCACGAATTACTACATAATATTGATAAAAGTGTGTATATAAAATTGATCAGTCAAATACAAACAACGATTCAATAACGAATAGATCTAATTAACTCTCTTTTTGTTTTATTTGATTCTACCTCGCCAAACTTACACTAGCAAGTACAAAAAAAAACGTAAATCCTACCGATTGAGGAGACTGTATATTGATGTTAATTAATTAGGTATAATAATGAAGAGATTTTGCCTATTATTTGTTTTATTTGATCACTCGTTTGCTATTAAAAAGTGAAGGATGATACACACTCCTCACCCCAAAATTAAAAGGAAAACAAGGTACTAATTAATTATTCATAATGGCTGTTCACGAAGAAGTTAGTTTCTTTGCTTACTTACTTGTTCTTGGTAAGTTACTTTTCTCTTTAAATTCTTTGTTGATACATACACAGGTAGTGTTATATATGCTTTATCCTTAATATATTTATATTTGTTGTAGGATTAATGTTTCCCCTTGTAAGTGCGACGATAGACCATGATGATCACGATCACGATCACGCCCATAATCATTATCACGATCATGATCATGATCACAACCACGATCACGATCCCAAGCCTTGTTCTAGAGAATGTAGTGATTTTAGCTATGGAATATGTCCACGTTCAGAAGGAAGTTCAAGAAACGCTATATGTACCACATGTTGTGCAGGCTACAAGGATTGTCACTATTACAGTGCTGACGGAAAGTTCATTTGTGAAGGAAAGTCTGACCCAAAAAATCCAAACGAACATTGTCCTAGGGAATGTGATTATAAAATTGCATATTCAAAATGTACCCCGAAGGATCTATTATAATTAAACCAACTAGATGCACCAGTTGTTGCACGGATTACAAGGGTTGCTACTATTACGATAAAAAGGGCAAATTTGTGTTTGAAGGACAGAGTAATGAATCCAAAAGTTATAGTCAAGAATGTGACCATAAAGTTGATTACATGACTTGCCCATCTACTGGATCGACACACCACACTGGAGTTTGTGTTAATTGTTGTACCGCTAAAGCAGGATGCAAACTCTATAGTCATGATGGATCTTTAATTTGTATCGGGGATCCTAAAAATCATTAGTAGTATGAAATAAATAATAATAATAATAATAATAATAATAATAATAATAATAATATTATGAAATAAAAGCACGACGATATATTCATTATTGTCATGCTAATCTCTGTAATCATGTGTGCATTGGAACTTTGTCCCCCACAATAATAAAACACCACTTTAATTTACTTAATTACTTTACTTTAAAGTTTAAAATATTCTAGTTCGTTATCATCTTATTCAAATGTTTAAGTTTTAAAGATAACATAGTTTTATTATTTAATTGTATTAAATAATCTCTTTAAAATGTAAAAAATTAATCTTTAAATGAAACACGAAAAACACATTTCATAAGTGACATTCCATTAAGATTGTTACCCTTCAACACGCCTCATCCCCTCACTACCCCTCTACCTCCGCCTCTTATCATATTTTCTTAATACTTTCTCCATCTCATTTTATATGAGTTACTTTAACTTGACACAAAGTTAAGAAAGAAAGAAAGTTTTTTGAAATCTGTGGTCTAAATTAATTGATAAATATTTGTGTAACTATAAATCACTCTGATCCATTAAGAGTAAAATGGACATTTTAAAGTCAAATGATTACTTAATAGAGGAATGTGTCATTCTTTTTTTTTAACTAACTAAAAAATGATATAAGTCATATAAATTGGGACTGAGAAAGTATTATATATAAATACTTTTACAATAATATTTTCAACGTAAATACCAAACATAAGTTTTGAAAGTTTACACAGGCCCTTAGACAAGTCTTTGTTCTTACGATCGATAATTCCTAAAGTTAAAACATTAAAGAGATTAAAGAAGTTCGTCTTCAAAACAAACATTTTTTTGGCACATATATCAACTGTAATCCTTCCTAAATTAAAAGTACAAATCAAAATGGATACTGTGTCAAATAAACATTAACTCCATTTCAAAAATAACAAATAAAATAGATATAATAAAGCTCTATAGTTATAGTTTCGATAATTGCGTTCTATAACTATAGTTTTGTTTGTTATGGAGGTTGCGGTTATATACTTATGTTTGTTTGTATATTTCGCTTGCGAATATACAAATTGGGTAAGTATATACAAATTTTGTATTTTTACATTTAGGAATTTTTCAGAATTCCGTTTGTACATTTCGCGTACAAACATGGTAATTTATTATGAAATTTTCACAAATCGTATACAAATAGCTAAAGTAAACATATACAAATTTTTGAATTTATATGATCAGGAATCAAATTATACAAATTCTGAATTTATACAAATCAAACAAATAGCAACATTGAACGACACTATAGCTATGAATTAGAATTTCCCTAAACAATAACTATTATATTTATGGGCAACTTTCACATAGAGCAAACATAAAATTTATATTTGTACGCTATAGCAAAGTTTACATAATTGCTCTCCATAGCAAACATATATATATGTATAATTCGCTATACATATACAATTGAAGCGAATTATATAAAACGAAGTGGATAAAATGAGAAAGAGAAAGAGACTTGGGCAGAGAATTGTATAAAACGAAGCATATAAAACGAATTGTATAATTATAAGTGTATAGGACAATTATATACAATTCGAATTTGTATAAAACGAGAAAGGGAGAAAGGCAAAAGAGACTTGGGCAGGAAATATACAATTGAATCGAATTGTATAAAACGAGAAAGAGAGAAATTATATACAATTTGAATTTGTATAAAACAAGAAAGAAAGAAAGACAAAAGAGACTTGGCAGGGAAGTACTTTTATTGTATAAATATAAGTGTATAAGACGGAGATATATGTATTTGCATGTGTATATATAATTTTCTCTCGCTTTATACAATTATAAACACAATTTATACAATTCTATTGTATAAAGCGAGAGAGGCGAGCGAGAGAGCAAGAGTGGCGAACGAGAATATGAGGGAGGGAGGGGCTGACTGACAAACAGTTTGCTATGGAACACAAATAAATCAAACGGTAACTATTATATTTATTTTATATTATTAGTTTGTCATTTTATAGAATTATTCCAATATTTAATAGGGATAATTGTATATAATAGCAAACTAATAACCTAAAATAAATGGAGTAGCTAGGGTTTGATTTAATTGTGCTCCATAGCAAACGTTTGCCAAAATTTGCCAGCGAATTATACAATTTAGGCCAGTGAATTATACAATTGTATATGTATGGTGATGCCAGCGAATTATACAATTTAGGCCAGAAAATCATACAATTGTATATGTATAGCGAATTATACAGTTATATGTTTGCTATGGAGCGCAATTATGCAAACTTTGCTATAACATACAAATATAATTTTTTATTTGCTATATGTGAAAGTTACCCTATTTAATATGATTTAAATTTTGCTATTCTGGTAGTTTTCCCAATATTGAGCAATCCCACATCGAATTGTGTTAGACACAGGTCCTTTTCTAACTTTTTATTGCGACATTTATGTTTAGTCTTTCGTTTTCTTTTGAATTTATTGAATTACCCGTGTCTATGTAGCCTTACTGTATTACTTTATCCTTCACGACTCACAAATCAATCGATAATTATAGGGGAATACATAGATCAGGTTTGGCTTACATTTTTTAAATATCAAATTAAATTATTTGTATTGAATTTCAAGTTTATAAACTAAAATAAATTAACAAATCTCGAGTTTCTTTTAATTTTTATATTTTCGGATTATTCCGATAAAGTATTCATATAAACATATGAGTGATTAATTTGTGCTTTAAATATTCGGATAAATATTGATATAAAAATATAAGATAATGAGCGATAACACTAAATTATTCAACAAAAAGTAATAATAAAATTGTATAAACAAATATTGTAAATTAATAATTCATAATGAAAATTATCATAATTTAAAAGTATTGAATAAGTCTAATAAGTATTAAACATGACTAAACATTAAAGAAAAATAAAAATAAAAATATATATTTTAATCGTCTAAATCAGTGTAAAGCTAAAAAACAAATGCTCAACATTATTGTCTTTCTTATTAGAGATACTAATATTTATTTACTGGACCATTCAAATTATAAGTTAAACTTGAAATAATATTTTAAAAGATAGTAAAAACTGTGAAAATTAAAGTTATCAAAGTATATCATATTATGTATAAAACAAATTTTAAAAAATTATATATGTAACGCCGAGTTGATTTAGTCTCATTAACTTTTTTTTTTAGTTAAAATCATACCAATCCAAATATAATCACTAAAAAAAAATCAATACCAAATAAAATGAAACCAAACTATAACCAAATTTCTTTCCAATTTAACTCAATTTACAATTTTGTTCGATTATTTTTTGTTTAATGACATACACCCCTGAGTAATCATATCTATCCTTTTGCTTAGCTACTACTACCTTCGTTCATATTAATTATTATTTTTTTTTTGCGCTTAAGAAATTATAAATAAGAAGATAATTTATTAATTCAACTTTAAAAAATATTTTGGGGATTTTATAAAGAAATGTTAATACTTTAAAAAGAATTAATTACAAGTAATATAGAAAAAAATTAATTAATATTTTTTTAATTTAGTAAGATAATCAACTAATATAAAACAATTATTTTTAACTATAGTAACCAACTAATATGAAACGCTGGGAGTATACTCTAGTGCAAGGTCGGCTTAATTTTATCAAGCTATCAATTAATTACTATAAGCAATAATTAAAAATCTAATGTTTCGGATGGTTATAGTAATTTAGCTAGACTTGGTAATCTAAGCATTTCTAAGAGTTCTTAAATTCTTGTTCATATGATCAGTCAATTAATAGTTATCATTCAAAATATATTTTTTATTTCAATTTCCTTAACAAAAAGAACTTAACTATTTTTAGATAAAAATTATTAATTAAATAAAAATATGGGATATTAACTCGACACTTCAACTTTGATTATAATTAATTGTCTAGTAGACCCAAAAAAAAAAAAGTTACTGATAATTAATCCAATGGCGGCTAGAAATTGGAAAAGAGCTAAGTTTTCTATCTCTTCCGTCTTAATTTATATTGTAACCTTAACACATCTATTTTGGATTTAACCCATTTAGATTAACTTTTTTCAGACATTTTTAAGTTAAAATAATTTGTAAGTAGTGTTACCATATTTTAATAAATTTAAATAAATTAAAAATTATAAATTAAAATTAGTAACTTATAAACCAAAATTCAAAAGCCAATCAAAACATACATACTAGTATTTTCGATTGACAAAAAGACAGTTATTGATAGGGCTGTTCAAAATCGAATCGAAATCGATAAGTCGAACCGATAACGATAAAAAATTAATAAATCAATAATCAATAATTCAATATCTTAATGATTCTATAACGATTTAACATCTTTACAAATCGATAATCAATAAGCCAACCCAATAAACTTTAAAACCGAACCAACCGGCCGATAATTCAAACGGCTACAAAGGGGAAAAGCTAATTGATTTTGGTGGCAAATGAGTGCTTTAAAATTCTAGCAGAAGTTATTATTTTTTAGAAGCGGCAAAAATAGCTTTTTGCCAAAGGCATTTTTGGATTATATATCAGGTACGAATTACAGGAAAATATTGATAAACGTATTTTTAAAAAATATTGATTAGTCAGATACAAAGAAGTGCTATATAAGAAAATTTGTTAGTCAATACTATCTTCCTGTGTTTTTACTTTAACATAATTTGATTTTGACACATTTATTAATAAAATAATTATTAATAGAGATATTTTATCATATTATCTTTATTAAATAATGTTTAGTATTAGGTCTTAAATAATGATTTAGAGAAAAATTATTTATGTTGAGGGTAAAATATTTAAAAAATAATTATTTTTTCTTGATACGTCAAAAAATGACTAGTAAATATAAAAATTTACTTACAAATAAAAGTGACAAATAAAAATAAACGAAAGGGATACAAATAATTGTTATATGAAAAATTGATTAGTCAAATATAAACAACCGGTAAATAACGAATAAATCACTCTGGTTTTGTTCTATTTGATCCTATTTTGCCAAACTTACACTAGCAAGTACAAATGAACACATTTGACTATTTTCTGTTTTATTTCATCACTCGTTTGCTATAAATAGATGGAAGAGAGCAGACACTCTTCACCCCAAAATAAAAAGAAAACAAAGAGTAGTAATTAATGGCTGTTCACAAAGATGTTAGTTTCTTTGCTTACTTGCTTGTTCTTGGTAAGTTACTTTTCTCTTTTAATTCTTAATTCGTTGATACATACACAAGTATTGCAATTATATATCTTATATTTGTTGTAGGATTAATGTTTCTCCATGCAAGCGCGACCATAGATCAAGATCGTGATATCATGAATCCCAAGCCAGCTTGTACCAGAGAATGTGGTAATTTTAGCTATGCGATATGTCCACGTTCAGAAGGAAGTCCAAGAACCCCCATATGTACCACATGTTGTGCAGGCTACAAGGGTTGTAAATATTACAACGCTAACGGAACTTTCATTTCTGAAGGACAATCTGACCCAAGAAAACCAAACGAACGTTGTCCCAAGGAATGTGATCGTAAAATTGCTTATTCAAAATGTCCCCGTTCAGAAGGACCCACTAAAATTATACCCACTAAATGCACCAGTTGTTGCACGGGATACAAGGGTTGCTACTATTACGGTAAAGATAACAAATTTGTGTGTGAAGGACAGAGTAATGAACCCAAGGTTTGTACTCAACAATGTGACCCTAAAGTTGCCTACATGACTTGTCCACCTGAATCAACAAAACTTAATAAAGTTTGTGTCAATTGTTGTACCGCAAAACCAGGGTGCAAACTCTATAGTCGTGATGGATCTTTAATTTGTATGGGAGGTGTTAAACCTCATTAATATTTACGAAATAAAAGTATGACGATACAAGCATTATTGTCATGCTAATCTATGTAATGTGGGCATTGGAGCTTTTTCCACCGGTTGCGCAATAAATTAATAATATCTTTTACTTCGAATTTTAATTTTTTTTTTTCCTTTTCTTATAATTTGTTTGATTTATTTTTTCCCTCTGGTTTGTTTAAAAAGAAATAACTATTTTTTATTTTAGTAATTTTTTAATTTTAATTGTTCATCTGAATTTAATTTTTTTTATACTTTCATAAACTTCAAACTGAATTAATTAAAATGTGTCAAATAAATTTAAAGAAACAAAATATATTAGTCAGCTAGTTTACTTATAATTGTTTTGCTTTAAGAGTCTAAACCTTTTATTTTTTCTAGTAAACGAAGATACATGATAGTTGCAGATTTACTAGTCCGGTTGTAAGGGGGAGGGAGAATAATATTAATACTAACATCAACATTAATTACTATCGTGTAAAGTTTCTAGATAGAGCTAATTGCATATCCTGCAATAATGGCAGTAATTTAGCTCTAATGTTATTAGTATCAAAGAAATCACCTATATATCCTAAATTCTAGCATCTATCATTTTTTCTATTTAATTTTATTTGTCCAACTTTTTATTTTAAAAAAAATCATTTTTATGCATCACTTTATCATATTATAACCATTTAACATTAATTTCTTATTTTTTAAATTTATTTAATAACTAGTAGGATACATCAAATAATAGGGAGTGTGTATCAATTATTTTCTTTTAGTGGACGTGTCACATGCAAATATGACGAGTAAAATTATTACTTTCACTTTAAAAGTCAAAACTTTACTTCTTAACTGTTTGTATTATCTTATCTTAATTTACTTAATTACATTACTTTAAAACCCAATATATAACTTCTAAACTGTTGTATTGTCCAAATTAGAATAATTGTTGTGGACTAAAAGAAGTTGCTCAAAATATTGTCAAAATTTTCAGTTAGATCCTTCCATTTTACCATTTCCAGCCACCCACCCCCCCCATAAAAAAAAAGGGGGGGGGGGGGCGGAGGGGGCACAAGTAATACATTACTCCTAGATTTCCAAATAATTTAAATGAATTGTTATTTATTTTTGCACAATCAATTTCGATTTATCATAACAAGTTGGTTACCATTTTTATAAAGATAACTACCTAATCCTTTTTATCATTATAATGTATAGAACTTGTACGTGAATATGTAGTAATTTAGTTAGACTTGATAAATTATTAGTAATATCTCCGATTGAAAAAATAAATACCTACTGATAATTCAAATATCTACAAAGAGCATTGGGAAAAGCTAAGCTTTCTAATCAGCATGTTTGACTAATTAAGCTTTGATTAAAGTGCTTACTTTTTTAAAATAAAATTAAGACGTTTGACCAAGTTTTTAGAGAAAAATAAGTTTGAGCCTTAACAAAACACAAATTACTGTCAAAAGAAATGTTTGACCAAGTTTTTAGAGAATTTGTTCTATTGATCATACCTAGCTAGTACACACAAATAATAATTAGATTCTACAAATTGAGGAGACTATATATTAATGTTAATTAGCTTATAATAATGATGTAATTAATCACTCATTCACCAAATTACTATAAAGAAAACAAGGCACTAATTAACTATCCATAATGGTTGTTCACAAAGATGTTAGTTTCCATGCTTGCTTACTTGTACTTGGTAAGATTTTCCTTTTTATACTTATAAAAAACACAAGTAGTTTTATGTTTTTCCTTAATATAACTTATATTTGTTTTTAGCTATGTTTCAACTTATAAGCGCCATGGAATTTGACGGTGCTACCATGATTTGTACGATGGAATGCGGTAAATTTTCCTACGCTATATGTCCACATTCACAAGGGAGTCCGCAAAATCCCATATGCACCAATTGTTGTGCAGGCTACAAGGGTTGTAACTATTACCGTGCTAACGGAACTTTTATTTGTGAAGGAAAATCTGACCCTAGAAAGCAAAACACTTGTCCTAAGAATTGTGATTCAAATATTGCTTATTCAAAGTGTCCTCTTTCGAAAGGAAATAGGGTAATTGAAAACATCGAATGTACCTCCTGTTGTACGGGGCACAAAGGTTGCTATTATTTCGGTGTAGATGGCAAGTTTGTTTGTGAAGGAAAAGGTAGTGAACCCAAGATTTGTACTCAACAATGTGACTCTAAAATTGCTTTCATGATTTGTCCATCTTCTGAATCAACAAAATTACTTACTCGAATTTATGTCAATTGTTGTACTGCAAAAGTAGGTTGTAAACTTTATGGTCATGATGGATCTCTACTTTGTACTGGGAAACCTAAAATTCATTAATAATAATTTTCATAATTAGAGAGATTGTCATGCAATGTGGTCAATGAAGCAAGAAATTAATAATGCACTAGTGTAATTTCTTTTGATGGATTATATAAAAATTTAATTAGCTAGGAGCTATTAAGCGATGAATCAGCTAGGAATCATCAATAAATTCCATAGTTGATTGACCGATTCCATGTTTTATGAGGGTGATTGGAATCAAGTATACCTTTGGTATACAACAATATACAAAACTTCCATTATTATCTTTTTGTAAAAATGTTTAGAAACTTGATATACACCCAATATACAATATTTACAAAATTATAAGAGATATTTATATACTTATATATAATAATATAAAATATTCATAAACTTGATGCTCTAGTCAACTTCAAAAGTTATAAGAGGTGTATATGTTTTATATTAAAATATAAAATAGATAAAAGTGAAGTCAAAATCCGTTTACTTCGAGGAGGATTTGCTTTTGAACACCATCAACTTTGTTAATGTAATTCATAAACTTGATGCTCTAGCCTCTAGTCGATTCATGCCTACCAAATTGCTTAATGAAAATAATCTCTATATAATCACCAATTTTACCATTCATTAGTTCACATCCTTACATATTATTAATCACACAACACAAATTAGTATTTAATTAACTCAGGAATGAAGTTGATCAATATTCTGTTTTCCGTTTCATTCCTCTTAGCCACTAACTGCTTCACAACATCAAAACTATGTGAAGCATCCGAACCCACTCCAATTGCGGTGCGTGATTCTACCGGAAAAATATTACGAACGGGGACTAATTATTATGTCCAACCAATATCCCCAGACGAAGCCTGGGGATTTGAATTAGCCAGTATTAGCAATCATCACAAACCGTGCCCACTAGGCATAGTCCAAGAAGACTATTACCCGGGCACCCCATTGTTATTTTCATCGGTCAATTCTAAGAAAGGTATTATTCGCCTGTCCACTGACTTGAACATTGACTATAACTTGTCGTACACTGTGTGTACTAAGTCCAATGATGCCATATGGACCGTTGGTCCTTATGATCGACAAGCCCAAAGCTACTTTTTAATACTGGGTGGAGTAAAAGGAAATCCTGGTCGTGAAACCATAAGGAATTGGTTTAAGATTGAGGAGTTTGGGGATAATTATAAGATTAGGTATTGTCCATCGGTGTGTAAGGATTGCAAGGAAATGTGCAAAGATGTTGGCGTAATTGAGTATAATGACCAGAAGCGTTTGGGTCTAAGTGATTTTCCGGTTGAAGTGAAGTTTGTGAAGGACGCATGAAAATAAGTCTAAGTAATAATTGTGATAGTAGCACAATATAATGTATTATGTAATAGTAATAATTAAATAAGTGATACTTTTTTTTTTATATTTAATAACTAATAAGCCGATATGGCAATGACTTGTGAGTGTTTGTAAGCAATTGTAATGTAACCTAAATTTGTGTGGAGTTTTCTAAGCAATATTTAATAGGAAATTTTTTTAAAATGTCAATATTTTAACATTTAAGAGGGCTCATTAGCAAACTTTTAATATTTAGTAGAAATGTCAAATTTTAGTTTGTTATGTATCTTATTTATGTTTTTATTTAAAGAATATAATTATTTAATAACAAAAGGGAGAAAATCAAGGGAGAGAATATTTCAAAAAAAATAAATAAGGATCACTTAATTTTCTCATCAGTTACATTTTCAAAGAAAACTTAAACTTTATTCTTTTTTTTTTCTCCAAAATTTTTACCTTTTTAAAATTGTATTCATTCCACAATATATTCTATTTATATTCATTATACTTTTTTATTAGTTTGTATTCATTCCAATAGGTATACCAAATGTATCTATTTAGTTATTTAAGAAATACATTTGTATTCATATTTTTTTTCCTCTGTAATTATTGTTTTCTTCAAAATTCTTGTATTTCGTATTCATTTCAATAAGTATTTTATTTGTATTTCTATTTATTCTAGTTTTTATTTAGAATTTTTTATAAGAATATATAAAATACAAAAAAAATAGTATGATGAAAAAGTGAGAATGAAATATAAAATTGAAAAGAAATAATTGAATATTTGGTGTAATCATTCTTAAATAAAATACATAACTAGTTGACATACCTTTAGAATAAATACAAATTAAAAAAAATGTCAAATTCATAAACTATGCAACATAATTTTTGAATGAATACAAATATTAATTGTATACATACGATTTTAAATACAAATTGAGAAATGATACAAAATTCTGAATTTTTTATATATATAAAAAGAAACTAATAGGATTTTGTTCTTCATGTAAATAATATACATATCTAGTTAGTACACATTTGGGATGGATTCAATTAGAAACAAATACAAGATTCATAACTATACAACATGAGATTTTGAATGAATACAATTATTAATAGCATACATACTAATTTGAATATTAATTGAGAAAGGAAACAAAATTCTAAGAAAAAATTATAAATACAAATACAACAAATACATAAAAATTTCATAGCATACAATACAAATCCAACAAAAGTTCATTAATAAAATCTGAAATATCATAATCATGTAAAATGTATTCATAAATTATTGAATATCTACAAATGTGAAAAAGTATAAAGGAATGAATAAAAAATAATATATTATCAAAATTAACAAAAACTGACCCCAAAATACAATAATAAAATAACAACTGAATACAAAATACAAACTAATAAATATTGCACAATGTACATAACAAGAAATTTACAAATATATTCAGTACACATTGTTGAACAAATTGTTCTTTAACTTCAACTCAACATGCAAAAATCTAAACATGTAAAAAATATTTAAATACCTCTTCATCAACAATTTTGTCTTTTTCGTCATTTTCTTGTACTCTACGAGTTACATTTCAATCTGAATTTGATAAAGCCTTTGTTCTTGTCGTCTCTCTTTCCTAATTTTAGAATCAGATTTTACAATATCCGTTATTTCTTGTGTAATACATAGATTAAATGATGGAAAATCACTAGAAACTATTTTACTAAGATGAATAGTGTCTCTTAGAATCATTTATTGAAGAGTGTTTTATAGTTCTAAACGAGAATTATCCTACTTTCACCAATGATTTAAACAACAATAAAATCAGAAAATAAATCTTAATTGATAACGATGAAAATACCTTAATTAGAGGAATTTGTGTGAATTCAGATTTTGAAAATAAAAAAAAATCGGTAGAAGATAATAAGAAAATTGGGGTTGAAGAGAAGAAGAATTTGAAGGTTGAACAGGAAAATATGAAGAGGAAAATATGAAGAGAGAGAATTTTATTTCTTTTACTTATGCGAAGAAAGAGATATGGGAAAAATTTGTAAATTTTGAATTTTTTTAAACTAAAATAATTTGGGAAAAGTGAACTATGAATATACATGGAAATGTAAATAAATTAATTTTTTAGGAGATAAAATAGGGATTTAATTAGAATACATATTCTTTTTTAAAATAATGACATTTTTGACATTTTAACTAATATTTTTAAAATAGTGAGTTTTTTACTAATTAAGTTGTTGATTTTGATTAATTTGCTAATTTTTCCTATTTAAAATAGTCATATTTGAAATTTATGGTGTTTACCAAACTTTAACTTCTCTTGTTTTATAAAAAGAAAAAGAAAAAAAATCGATAAACACTCATATCATATAAAACATAAAGATAAAAATACAACAATATAATAGTATATCTTTAAAAATGAACCATGGGCATTCCATTGACGTATATATATATTAGCCTAGTAGTTATACAAAATGAACTTTTTGTTCCAGTTGTAAAGATCTTTTAATTTTGAAATGATGGAACTTAGATAGTGCTATAAAATAATAAACCAAGAAAAAAAATATTGTAAAAAAGAGGTAGAAGGAATAGAGAAAGATAATGATATAATGAATGAAAACATCTTTGATTATAGAGAGAAAAACTAATTTAATATCTAGTTGATTAGTCCCAGACTTTTTCAAAAGAAATAAATAAATATTTACTATGATACATATAGTATTTATTTAGGGAAAATTATGCGGTTAAGTAAATTTATACTACTTAATGATTCATTACAGCTATAGTTTGTTATAGTTACCACTCACGACTAATATTATACATTAATTACGTAAGATGGCTTCAAGTTTGTATAATTAGCCGTATTTGTATCTGTATAATTCGCCAGAATATATAAATACATATGTATAATATACAATTATATAACCGATATACATATACAATTCACCTCTCTCCCACTCTCTGCTCTCTCTCGCTTGCCTCTCTCCTCCCTCTCCCAACTCTCAATCTCGCTTGTCATATATACAAATATATATGTATAATATACAATTATCTAACAATATACATCTACAATTCATCTCTCTCACTCTTTTCCCTCTCTCGCTCGCCTCTCTCATCTCTCCCTCTCGGTCTCGCTGGCCTCTCCCCTCCGTATAACATGTAGCTACGAATTGTAATTATCAAACTATAACTATAGAGAATAGTTAAACTATTTTTAAGAGGCTATGTGTGAAAATTATAGGTAAATCATTTTCCTATTATAAATTGTTATTGATGAGTTGTTGGGGCAGAGCTATCACTCCACTTACACATATATCCTATTGTTTATCAAAAACTTTATAGTTATATTATAAAAACCTAAAATTGATAAACTTGAAATTTCAGTTTTCGCCTCTAAATTGAGTTGTTCACACAGATTTAATCCAGTCCGAGTGCAAGACCCATAGATTAAATATTAAAATATCCCTATCTATTCTCGTACATATTTAATTAAACATACATTGGCTTTGACTCCTTTGGTTGATTGCAATCTCACAATCTTCATTAAATAAAAATTAAATATCTGTTAAAAACATCTTCTTTTTTTCTTCTGTCTAGTGGAGGACATATTTATAATATACTATATATTTTTAAAATGTTAAATATCAACGGTGAAAGTAAGTCAAAATCTATCAATTGTGTGTTGGCAAGTTCTTGAGTTGTATGCATTTATCCATATTCCAAACTTACCTATAAAAATTGGGTTATTTCTTGAGAAACTTAACCAACCAAAAAAATTTCACAATGAAGAAAACAAAAGTATCTTGCATTCTCTTAATTACATTAATAGTGTTGATAAAAGATTCTCTAATTTCTGAAGCAACTTTTGCACATAATCCTGTGCTTGACACGACAGGAAAAATAATTCGAGTAGGATTCGACTACATGGTTGTGCCAGTAAGAAAGGGCTTAGGAGGTGATCTTGGGCTAGCCTTTATTGGAACCCAAGTTTGTCCACTTGGTATCGGTCCACGTCTCAATAACGACCCAGGTCTTTGAATAAATTTATTTCCAGTGAATTCCAAAAAAGATGTAATTCGTGAGTCTATTGATCTAAATATTGAGTTCACAGAAACTTATACCATATGTCAACATCACTCAAATGTATGGAGGCTCGATCACTATAATCCTCAAAAGGAAGATCATATGATTACTAATGGCGGAGTAAAAGGAAATCCTGGCCGCGACACCATTAGCAATTGGTTTAAGATTGTGAAATATGGAGTTGGATACAAGTTTGTATTTTGTCCAAGTGTGTGCAATTATTGTGATATGATTTGTAAGAACGTTGGAATTTTTTTACAGAATAATGGCCAGGCACTCTTGACATTGAGTAACGAGCCATTAGAAGTCGTGTTCAAGAAGGTGTAAACAATATGTTCTAAACAAAATAAATAACGAATGATCTTCATGTAATATTTATATTCAAATAAAAAAAAGTATGCTTTTATATACTACTACTAGGATGTGTAGTATTTGAATACAACTTTTAATCCATCAAATTTGTTGAAAGTACGTTAAATTATTTGCAAATATCTTCCAAACAAAGAGTTTTCAAACTTTATGTATTTCCAAATGTTATGTATCTGCTTAAGTAAAAATATATGACTTATAAACAAAGACGAATTTAAACTCTTAAAAGAAATTGATACATATGATGTCATGTGAAAGGCATATGTTTTTTTTTCATTAACAAAATAAATATTAAGGAAGCGTAGGAACATGAAAATTGAAAATTATTTGAAAAAAAAAGTTATTTTCAAAAGTGAAAAATGATATTTTAACATTGAAGTTATTTTTGTCCATGAATACAAATTATAGTTGCTTTTGAAAATTTTTTTAAAAAATTGGAATGAAAAAAAGAAGTGAAAATAACTTTTTGATATTTTTCAAATTCTTGAAAATTCTGAAATTCAACTTTATTGACAGATAATTTTTTCGCAATTCAACGTTGGATTAACGTAAAAAAAAATATAGTCAACCGCCCCATAAGAGAATTTCATTTTCAAATTCTTTTCGAGAGAGATTATCACGTGCCTAATTTCTTCTTATTCTTAAAATAAGATATGAAGCGGTCCGAACTTATATCAGTATACCAAAAATGTTATAGAACTTAATTTAAAATTTTATTATCATTAAAAAGTGTTTGTCAGGCATGGTAAAAATAAATAAGTTTTACATTCAATAGGTGAACATATAGCTAATAAGTTATAACTGAGGGGTTTAAGAGTAATAAAAGCATCCTTTAATTTATAAGTGATGTTTATCGAGAGTTCTCTTTTAGGCTTATAAGCATTTTTTGACTAATTTTATTCGTAATATTATGATAATTTTTCAAATATTGTTTCCAACATAAATTTTCTAATTCTCTTTTAAAAATTATTTTAAAGAGCAGTAGTTATGTGTCGATTTGGGTAGGTTATCGATCTAATCAAAACTATTGTTATATAAGAGTTATTCAAATACTTAATTTATATATTTATGTTCTTATCCTTTATTCGGATCACTTCTTAAATTATTATCGAACAAATCAAATATGAGATATTTATCATTTGGTTGTTATTGATTTTGATTTTGATTTAATTTGATATGATTATTAACAATACACGGAAAAAAAATGATTTATTAAAGAGAATTTTGATGGTCATCTATTTTGATTCAATTTTATACGATTGTTAATCATACATGAAAAATAAAAAAATAACTTATTCAAAAGAATTTGATTGTTATTCTTGAATTATTGAGAATCTGTAACCTAATCTATGCAGAGAAGATGGAGAAGATGAAGACTCATCATTTAGAGAGAAAATTGTAATTGTGTGTATAGAAAAAATTAATACCCATATAGGTTGTTACAACAT
>CM040620.1:73926841-73944181 GCA_022817965.1 Solanum lycopersicoides
CTCAAAATATTGTCAAAATTTTCAGTTAGATCCTTCCATTTTACCATTTCCAGCCACACACCCCTCCCATAAAAAAAAAGGGGGGGGGGGGGCGGAGGGGCACAAGTAATACATTACTCCTAGATTTCCAAATAATTTAAATGAATTGTTATTTATTTTTGCACAATCAATTTCGATTTATCATAACAAGTTGGTTACCATTTTTATAAAGATAACTACCTAATCCTTTTTATCATTATAATGTATAGAACTTGTACGTGAATATGTAGTAATTTAGTTAGACTTGATAAATTATTAGTAATATCTCCGATTGAAAAATAAATACCTACTGATAATTCAAATATCTACAAAGAGCATTGGGAAAAGCTAAGCTTTCTAATCAGCATGTTTGACTAATTAAGCTTTGATTAAAGTGCTTACTTTTTTAAAATAAAATTAAGACGTTTGACCAAGTTTTTAGAGAAAAATAAGTTTGAGCCTTAACAAAACACAAATTACTGTCAAAAGAAATGTTTGACCAAGTTTTTAGAGAATTTGTTCTATTGATCATACCTAGCTAGTACACACAAATAATAATTAGATTCTACAAATTGAGGAGACTATATATTAATGTTAATTAGCTTATAATAATGATGTAATTAATCACTCATTCACCAAATTACTATAAAGAAAACAAGGCACTAATTAACTATCCATAATGGTTGTTCACAAAGATGTTAGTTTCCATGCTTGCTTACTTGTACTTGGTAAGATTTTCCTTTTTATACTTATAAAAAACACAAGTAGTTTTATGTTTTTCCTTAATATAACTTATATTTGTTTTTAGCTATGTTTCAACTTATAAGCGCCATGGAATTTGACGGTGCTACCATGATTTGTACGATGGAATGCGGTAAATTTTCCTACGCTATATGTCCACATTCACAAGGGAGTCCGCAAAATCCCATATGCACCAATTGTTGTGCAGGCTACAAGGGTTGTAACTATTACCGTGCTAACGGAACTTTTATTTGTGAAGGAAAATCTGACCCTAGAAAGCAAAACACTTGTCCTAAGAATTGTGATTCAAATATTGCTTATTCAAAGTGTCCTCTTTCGAAAGGAAATAGGGTAATTGAAAACATCGAATGTACCTCCTGTTGTACGGGGCACAAAGGTTGCTATTATTTCGGTGTAGATGGCAAGTTTGTTTGTGAAGGAAAAGGTAGTGAACCCAAGATTTGTACTCAACAATGTGACTCTAAAATTGCTTTCATGATTTGTCCATCTTCTGAATCAACAAAATTACTTACTCGAATTTATGTCAATTGTTGTACTGCAAAAGTAGGTTGTAAACTTTATGGTCATGATGGATCTCTACTTTGTACTGGGAAACCTAAAATTCATTAATAATAATTTTCATAATTAGAGAGATTGTCATGCAATGTGGTCAATGAAGCAAGAAATTAATAATGCACTAGTGTAATTTCTTTTGATGGATTATATAAAAATTTAATTAGCTAGGAGCTATTAAGCGATGAATCAGCTAGGAATCATCAATAAATTCCATAGTTGATTGACCGATTCCATGTTTTATGAGGGTGATTGGAATCAAGTATACCTTTGGTATACAACAATATACAAAACTTCCATTATTATCTTTTTGTAAAAATGTTTAGAAACTTGATATACACCCAATATACAATATTTACAAAATTATAAGAGATATTTATATACTTATATATAATAATATAAAATATTCATAAACTTGATGCTCTAGTCAACTTCAAAAGTTATAAGAGGTGTATATGTTTTATATTAAAATATAAAATAGATAAAAGTGAAGTCAAAATCCGTTTACTTCGAGGAGGATTGGCTTTTGAACACCATCAACTTTGTTAATGTAATTCATAAACTTGATGCTCTATCCTCTAGTCGATTCATGACTACAAAATTGCTTAATGAGAATAATCTCTATATAATCACCAATTTTACCATTCATTAGTTCACATCCTTACAGATTATTAATCACACAACACAAATTAGTATTTAATTAACTCAGGAATGAAGTTGATCAATATTCTGTTTTCCGTTTCATTCCGCTTAGCCACTACCTGCTTCACAACATCAAAACTATGTGAAGCATCCGAACCCACTCCAATTGCGGTGCGTGATTCTACCGGAAAAATATTACGAACGGGGACTAATTATTATGTCCAACCAATATCCCCAGACGAAGCCTGGGGATTTGAATTAGCCAGTATTAGCAATCATCACAAACCGTGCCCACTAGGCATAGTCCAAGAAGACTATTACCCGGGCACCCCATTGTTATTTTCATCGGTCAATTCTAAGAAAGGTATTATTCGCCTGTCCACTGACTTGAACATTGACTATAACTTGTCGTACACTGTGTGTACTAAGTCCAATGATGCCATATGGACCGTTGGTCCTTATGATCGACAAGCCCAAAGCTACTTTTTAATACTGGGTGGAGTAAAAGGAAATCCTGGTCGTGAAACCATAAGGAATTGGTTTAAGATTGAGGAGTTTGGGGATAATTATAAGATTAGGTATTGTCCATCGGTGTGTAAGGATTGCAAGGAAATGTGCAAAGATGTTGGCGTAATTGAGTATAATGACCAGAAGCGTTTGGGTCTAAGTGATTTTCCGGTTGAAGTGAAGTTTGTGAAGGACGCATGAAAATAAGTCTAAGTAATAATTGTGATAGTAGCACAATATAATGTATTATGTAATAGTAATAATTAAATAAGTGATACTTTTTTTTTTATATTTAATAACTAATAAGCCGATATGGCAATGACTTGTGAGTGTTTGTAAGCAATTGTAATGTAACCTAAATTTTTGTGGAGTTTTCTAAGCAATATTTAAAAGGAAATTTTTTTAAAATGTCAATATTTTAACATTTAAGAGGGCTCATTAGCAAACTTTTAATATTTAGTAGAAATGTCAAATTTTAGTTTGTTATGTATCTTATTTATGTTTTTATTTAAAGAATATAATTATTTAATAACAAAAGGGAGAAAATCAAGGGAGAGAATATTTCAAAAAAAATAAATAAGGATCACTTAATTTTCTCATCAGTTACATTTTCAAAGAAAACTTAAACTTTATTCTTTTTTTTTTCTCCAAAATTTTTACCTTTTTAAAATTGTATTCATTCCACAATATATTCTATTTATATTCATTATACTTTTTTATTAGTTTGTATTCATTCCAATAGGTATACCAAATGTATCTATTTAGTTATTTAAGAAATACATTTGTATTCATATTTTTTTTCCTCTGTAATTATTGTTTTCTTCAAAATTCTTGTATTTCGTATTCATTTCAATAAGTATTTTATTTGTATTTCTATTTATTCTAGTTTTTATTTAGAATTTTTTATAAGAATATATAAAATACAAAAAAAATAGTATGATGAAAAAGTGAGAATGAAATATAAAATTGAAAAGAAATAATTGAATATTTGGTGTAATCATTCTTAAATAAAATACATAACTAGTTGACATACCTTTAGAATAAATACAAATTAAAAAAAAATGTCAAATTCATAAACTATGCAACATAATTTTTGAATGAATACAAATATTAATTGTATACATACGATTTTAAATACAAATTGAGAAATGATACAAAATTCTGAATTTTTTTATATATATAAAAAGAAACTAATAGGATTTTGTTCTTCATGTAAATAATATACATATCTAGTTAGTACACATTTGGGATGGATTCAATTAGAAACAAATACAAGATTCATAACTATACAACATGAGATTTTGAATGAATACAATTATTAATAGCATACATACTAATTTGAATATTAATTGAGAAAGGAAACAAAATTCTAAGAAAAAATTATAAATACAAATACAACAAATACATAAAAATTTCATAGCATACAATACAAATCCAACAAAAGTTCATTAATAAAATCTGAAATATCATAATCATGTAAAATGTATTCATAAATTATTGAATATCTACAAATGTGAAAAAGTATAAAGGAATGAATAAAAAATAATATATTATCAAAATTAACAAAAACTGACCCCAAAATACAATAATAAAATAACAACTGAATACAAAATACAAACTAATAAATATTGCACAATGTACATAACAAGAAATTTACAAATATATTCAGTACACATTGTTGAACAAATTGTTCTTTAACTTAAACTCAACATGCAAAAATCTAAACATGTAAAAAATATTTAAATACCTCTTCATCAACAATTTTGTCTTTTTCGTCATTTTCTTGTACTCTACGAGTTACATTTCAATCTGAATTTGATAAAGCCTTTGTTCTTGTCGTCTCTCTTTCCTAATTTTAGAAACAGATTTTACAATATCCGTTATTTCTTGTGTAATACATAGATTAAATGATGGAAAATCACTAGAAACTATTTTACTAAGATGAATAGTGTCTCTTAGAATCATTTATTGAAGAGTGTTTTATAGTTCTAAACGAGAATTATCCTACTTTCACCAATGATTTAAACAACAATAAAATCAGAAAATAAATCTTAATTGATAACGATGAAAATACCTTAATTAGAGGAATTTGTGTGAATTCAGATTTTGAAAATAAAAAAAAATCGGTAGAAGATAATAAGAAAATTGGGGTTGAAGAGAAGAAGAATTTGAAGGTTGAACAGGAAAATATGAAGAGGAAAATATGAAGAGAGAGAATTTTATTTCTTTTACTTATGCGAAGAAAGAGATATGGGAAAAATTTGTAAATTTTGAATTTTTTTAAACTAAAATAATTTGGGAAAAGTGAACTATGAATATACATGGAAATGTAAATAAATTAATTTTTTAGGAGATAAAATAGGGATTTAATTAGAATACATATTCTTTTTTAAAATAATGACATTTTTGACATTTTAACTAATATTTTTAAAATAGTGAGTTTTTTACTAATTAAGTTGTTGATTTTGATTAATTTGCTAATTTTTCCTATTTAAAATAGTCATATTTGAAATTTATGGTGTTTACCAAACTTTAACTTCTCTTGTTTTATAAAAAGAAAAAGAAAAAAAATCGATAAACACTCATATCATATAAAACATAAAGATAAAAATACAACAATATAATAGTATATCTTTAAAAATGAACCATGGGCATTCCATTGACGTATATATATATTAGCCTAGTAGTTATACAAAATGAACTTTTTGTTCCAGTTGTAAAGATCTTTTAATTTTGAAATGATGGAACTTAGATAGTGCTATAAAATAATAAACCAAGAAAAAAAATATTGTAAAAAAGAGGTAGAAGGAATAGAGAAAGATAATGATATAATGAATGAAAACATCTTTGATTATAGAGAGAAAAACTAATTTAATATCTAGTTGATTAGTCCCAGACTTTTTCAAAAGAAATAAATAAATATTTACTATGATACATATAGTATTTATTTAGGGAAAATTATGCGGTTAAGTAAATTTATACTACTTAATGATTCATTACAGCTATAGTTTGTTATAGTTACCACTCACGACTAATATTATACATTAATTACGTAAGATGGCTTCAAGTTTGTATAATTAGCCGTATTTGTATCTGTATAATTCGCCAGAATATATAAATACATATGTATAATATACAATTATATAACCGATATACATATACAATTCACCTCTCTCCCACTCTCTGCTCTCTCTCGCTTGCCTCTCTCCTCCCTCTCCCAACTCTCAATCTCGCTTGTCATATATACAAATATATATGTATAATATACAATTATCTAACAATATACATCTACAATTCATCTCTCTCACTCTTTTCCCTCTCTCGCTCGCCTCTCTCATCTCTCCCTCTCGGTCTCGCTGGCCTCTCCCCTCCGTATAACATGTAGCTACGAATTGTAATTATCAAACTATAACTATAGAGAATAGTTAAACTATTTTTAAGAGGCTATGTGTGAAAATTATAGGTAAATCATTTTCCTATTATAAATTGTTATTGATGAGTTGTTGGGGCAGAGCTATCACTCCACTTACACATATATCCTATTGTTTATCAAAAACTTTATAGTTATATTATAAAAACCTAAAATTGATAAACTTGAAATTTCAGTTTTCGCCTCTAAATTGAGTTGTTCACACAGATTTAATCCAGTCCGAGTGCAAGACCCATAGATTAAATATTAAAATATCCCTATCTATTCTCGTACATATTTAATTAAACATACATTGGCTTTGACTCCTTTGGTTGATTGCAATCTCACAATCTTCATTAAATAAAAATTAAATATCTGTTAAAAACATCTTCTTTTTTTCTTCTGTCTAGTGGAGGACATATTTATAATATACTATATATTTTTAAAATGTTAAATATCAACGGTGAAAGTAAGTCAAAATCTATCAATTGTGTGTTGGCAAGTTCTTGAGTTGTATGCATTTATCCATATTCCAAACTTACCTATAAAAATTGGGTTATTTCTTGAGAAACTTAACCAACCAAAAAAATTTCACAATGAAGAAAACAAAAGTATCTTGCATTCTCTTAATTACATTAATAGTGTTGATAAAAGATTCTCTAATTTCTGAAGCAACTTTTGCACATAATCCTGTGCTTGACACGACAGGAAAAATAATTCGAGTAGGATTCGACTACATGGTTGTGCCAGTAAGAAAGGGCTTAGGAGGTGATCTTGGGCTAGCCTTTATTGGAACCCAAGTTTGTCCACTTGGTATCGGTCCACGTCTCAATAACGACCCAGGTCTTTGAATAAATTTATTTCCAGTGAATTCCAAAAAAGATGTAATTCGTGAGTCTATTGATCTAAATATTGAGTTCACAGAAACTTATACCATATGTCAACATCACTCAAATGTATGGAGGCTCGATCACTATAATCCTCAAAAGGAAGATCATATGATTACTAATGGCGGAGTAAAAGGAAATCCTGGCCGCGACACCATTAGCAATTGGTTTAAGATTGTGAAATATGGAGTTGGATACAAGTTTGTATTTTGTCCAAGTGTGTGCAATTATTGTGATATGATTTGTAAGAACGTTGGAATTTTTTTACAGAATAATGGCCAGGCACTCTTGACATTGAGTAACGAGCCATTAGAAGTCGTGTTCAAGAAGGTGTAAACAATATGTTCTAAACAAAATAAATAACGAATGATCTTCATGTAATATTTATATTCAAATAAAAAAAAGTATGCTTTTATATACTACTACTAGGATGTGTAGTATTTGAATACAACTTTTAATCCATCAAATTTGTTGAAAGTACGTTAAATTATTTGCAAATATCTTCCAAACAAAGAGTTTTCAAACTTTATGTATTTCCAAATGTTATGTATCTGCTTAAGTAAAAATATATGACTTATAAACAAAGACGAATTTAAACTCTTAAAAGAAATTGATACATATGATGTCATGTGAAAGGCATATGTTTTTTTTTCATTAACAAAATAAATATTAAGGAAGCGTAGGAACATGAAAATTGAAAATTATTTGAAAAAAAAAGTTATTTTCAAAAGTGAAAAATGATATTTTAACATTGAAGTTATTTTTGTCCATGAATACAAATTATAGTTGCTTTTGAAAATTTTTGTTAAAAAATTGGAATGAAAAAAAGAAGTGAAAATAACTTTTTGATATTTTTCAAATTCTTGAAAATTCTGAAATTCAACTTTATTGACAGATAATTTTTTCGCAATTCAACGTTGGATTAACGTAAAAAAAAATATAGTCAACCGCCCCATAAAGAGAATTTCATTTTCAAATTCTTTTCGAGAGAGATTATCACGTGCCTAATTTCTTCTTATTCTTAAAATAAGATATGAAGCGGTCCGAACTTATATCAGTATACCAAAAATGTTATAGAACTTAATTTAAAATTTTATTATCATTAATAAGTGTTTGTCATGCATGGTAAAAATAAATAAGTTTTACATTCAATAGGTGAACATATAGCTAATAAGTTATAACTGAGGGGTTTAAGAGTAATAAAAGCATCCTTTAATTTATAAGTGATGTTTATCGAGAGTTCTCTTTTAGGCTTATAAGCATTTTTTGACTAATTTTATTCGTAATATTATGATAATTTTTCAAATATTGTTTCCAACATAAATTTTCTAATTCTCTTTTAAAAATTATTTTAAAGAGCAGTAGTTATGTGTCGATTTGGGTAGGTTATCGATCTAATCAAAACTATTGTTATATAAGAGTTATTCAAATACTTAATTTATATATTTATGTTCTTATCCTTTATTCGGATCACTTCTTAAATTATTATCGAACAAATCAAATATGAGATATTTATCATTTGGTTGTTATTGATTTTGATTTTGATTTAATTTGATATGATTATTAACAATACACGGAAAAAAAATGATTTATTAAAGAGAATTTTGATGGTCATCTATTTTGATTCAATTTTATACGATTGTTAATCATACATGAAAAATAAAATAAATAACTTATTCAAAAGAATTTGATTGTTATTCTTGAATTATTGAGAATCTGTAACCTAATCTATGCAGAGAAGATGGAGAAGATGAAGACTCATCATTTAGAGAGAAAATTGTAATTGTGTGTATAGAAAAAATTAATACCCATATAGGTTGTTACAACATATTTATAATGTGATTAAGCATATCTAACTACCTATCACATGCAAGTTAAGATGCTAAAACTAACTTCCAACTAACTTGATAAAAGACTAACTAACTCACTAGTTATATTTACTTCAATGCCAATCTTGTACATGAATCAACCTATTCCCATTTCTTCACTCCCCCTCAAGCTGGCAGGTGCGAAAATGTTAAGCATCCCCAGCTTGCCAACTAAATATTCATGTTGTACTCTTGGAAGCCCTTTTGTCAATATGTCTGCTGTCTGATCCTTAGTTCCCACATGTTCAGTCTTTACTAACCCTTCTTGAATTTTCTGCCTAATAAAATGACAATCAATTTCTATATGCTTTGTTCTCTCGTGAAATACAGGATTTGCAGCAATTTGCAATGCAGCTTTGCTGTCACTGTAAACTTTAACAGGCATCTCAATTCCAACCTCCAATTCTTTCATTAGAGTTGTCAACCATACTACCTCAGCTACTGCACTTCCCATACTTCTGTACTCAGCTTCTGCTGAACTCCTAGACACTGTGGTCTGTTTCTTCGACTTCCAAGAAATCAATGAGTCTTCATACTTGACCAAAAAACCTGATACCGACCTTCTTGTATTTGGGCATGATGCCCAATCTGAATCACAGTATACTACCATAGTATTGGATTTATTACTACTCATCAGAATTCCAAGCCCTGGCTGTCTCTTGACATATCTGATTATCCTCATTGCTGCATCCCAATGAGATTTCTTTGGCTGCTGTAAAAATTGACTAAGAGATTGTACTGAGAATGCTATATCAGGTCTTGTTAAAGTCAAATACAATAATCTTCCAATGACTCTTTGATATTGTCCTACATCTTCTAACATGTCATCATCTTCCTTTCCAGTAAGCTTATCTAACTCAATCACTGTCAACTTCTCATTCATTTCTAATGGTGTCCACGCAGGTTTAGCTCCCCCTAGTCCTGTTTCTGAGATTATCTCTAAGGCGTATTTTCTTTGATTGATCAATATTCCTTTCTTTGACCTGCTAAACTCCATACCAAGAAAATATTTCAAATTTCCCAAATCTTTGATCTTGAATGCTTTGTGTAATTCTTCCTTGGTCCTTCTGATCAACTCCAAATCATTCCCTGTTACCAACATATCATCCACATAAATAAGGATGATCACGATGCTATTACCTTCTCTTTTTATGAACAATGAATGATCCAATTTGCTCTGTTGAAATTGAGAATGCAGTAAGGCTTCTGTTAGCTTCACATTCCATTGTCTACTTGCTTGCTTGAGCCCATACAAGGATTTAACAAGTCTACAAACTATGCCAGACTCCCCCTGACTTGGAAAACCCTGAGGCAACTGCATATATACTTCATCATGAAGATCTCCTTGAAGAAATGCATTATAGACATCAAGTTGATGAATATGCCAGTCATGTTGAGCAGCTATAGACAGTACAGTTCTCACAGTAGCAATTTTGACAACGGGATAAAAAGTCTCATTGTAATCAAGACCTTCCCTTTGATTATACCCTTTTGCCACAAGACGAGCCTTAAACCTCTCTATGTCACCATTGGCCTGAAGCTTGACTTTATAGACCCATTTACAACCTATAGGATGTTTCCCTGGAGGTAAAGAGACTAAGTCCCAAGTATGATTATCCTGCAAGGCTTGTATCTCAACATTCATAGCATCTATCCAACGAGGGTCTTGTGAGGCCTGTTGATAAGAAGATGGTTCAACCACAGTGTTCAACATACTCAAAAAACTATAGTGTGAAGCTGACAAGCCTGTATAGGACACATAATCTTGTATGGGATATTGCACAGAATTCCCAGATGGTGCAGTCACATAATCTGTCATCCAAAGAGGTCTAGAGGACACTCTTTGAGACCTTCTTGGAGGATTAGAGGGACTATCAGTAAAAGGTACAATAGGAACCTCTACTGAAGCAACCTCTACTGAAGCAGGCACCATATGTGCATCAGGAGAGGAATCAGATCCAAGAGGAGGTGAAGTAGGACAAACATGTATACCAGGATTGATATCATAAGAGGATGGATCACATGAATGATCATAATCAAAAGAGCAAGCATCACCAGATGCAGAAGAATGTTGAAAGGGAAATGTGAACTCTCTGAACACCACATCCCTATTTACAAAAAACTTCTGTTTTGCTATGTCAAAAAGGATATAACCTTTAGTGACAGATGAGTACCCCATGAAAACAGTTTGTACAGCTCTACTTGCAAACTTATCACCCTTCGGTAAAACACTTGCATAACACAAACATCCAAGTACCCTAAGGTGATCTAAACGAGGCTTTCTGTTAAACAACATTTCATAAGGAGATTTTCCTTTTAAAACAATTGATGGCAGCCTGTTAATAATATATGCAGATGTAAGAACACAGTTACCCCAAAAAATATTAGGAATATGACCTTGAAACTTTAGAGCTCTTGCAAACTCTAGCAAGTGTCTATGCTTCCTCTCAGCAACTCCATTTTGCTGAGGGGTATATGCACAAGTTTTCTGGTGAACAATCCCCAAATCTTTAAACCATTCAGCTAAATCAAAATTCACGAACTCCCCACCATTATCTGATCTCACAGTTTGAATCTCAGCCTTGAATTGTGTTTGCAGCATCTTGAAGAAAGATCTTAAAATAGATAATACATCACTTTTAAACTTCATAAGAAATACCCACGTGACACGAGTGAAATCATCAACAACAGTAAGGAAGTATTTATTTCCATCAAAAGTAGGAATGTTATGAGGTCCCCATACATCCATATGCAACAGTTGGAAAGCCTTACATGATTTTGAATCACTACTAGGAAAAGCTAATCTGGTATGTCTAGCTAAGGGGCACAAATTACAATTCTCAACAACATCTTTACAATCACCTAATTTGCAACCAAGTATCTCCTTCATAGTTGTGCTGGTCTTATGCCACATCAATAAGTCTGTTTTATTCAGATGAGCAGAACACTCCATTTTTGTGATTGTATTACCTGCAATTGCTCTTTTTGTGGAATTCTTAGAGTTCATGAGATATAGGCCATCCTTCTCTCTACCAATCCCCTTCACTTTCCCATTGGAAAGGTCCTGGAACAAACAGAAGTCAGGATAAAAGGATACAAAACAACTCAATTCCCTAGTTAGCTTTGACACTGATAGAAGGTTATACTTAAAATCTGGGATAAAAAACACATTGTTAATTTCATCTGTATTTGTAAGCTTGCATTTCCCTGTATGTGAAACTAAAGTCACTCCTCCATTTGGCAAATAAACCTTCTCACATTTCTCTGGATTAATAACCCTAACATCAGACAAATTATCCAAATATGCAGTCATGTGATTGGATGCCCCTGTATCAATTATCCATTTCTCTTGCTCTATATTAGCCATAAAAGAATGGATCATACCTGCCATATTTACCATATTGACATGAGATTTTTCTTCATCTAGCATGTTTACTATCTGATCATACTGTCCATTATTAAATGGTGGTGCTCTCTGCATATTCCCATCATTGGATCCATTCCCTGTCATCTCTGCATCTCTCTCTGTCTGTACATTATATGCTGTATTTCCTTGTCCTGATTTCTTCTTATTTTTGAAATGATTTGGAGGGTATCCTATAAGCCGATAACAGTTGAGCTTCGTATGTCCCTTCAGATGACAGTGATCACATTGCAACTCCCAATTTCTTTGTGATTTCTGATAACCATCTCCTTTACCAGCAAGAAGTGCAGCTACTTCGGTTCCTTGTCCTACCATGGATGTGCTTGCCATAGTGCGTTGGCTTTCCCTTTCAATAAGCATAAAGTAGGCTTTGTTGACACTAGGTGTAGGACTAGTCATAAGAATTTGGCTCCTCGCGTGATCATATGTTTCACTAAGTCCCATCAGAAATTGCATTAGCTTTTGACTCTCCATATGTGCAACAAAATCCTTGGATTTAGGACAATCACAAGGATTGGGAACCATGCTGTCAAATTCGACCCACAGATCTCGAAGCTTTGAGAAATAGACCGAAATATTGTCTGAACCTTGCGTAATTGTTGCTATTCCTTTGTGCAACTGATAGATCCTTGATGCATTGACCTTGTCAAAACGCTCCCTGAGATCTTCCCAGACTGATCTGGCATCTTTGGCATATAGTATTCCTGTAAGTAACTCCTTTGCTACTGAACTCATAATCCATCCCACTACGATTGCATTGCAACGATTCCATTGATGACTAAGCTCCTTATCAAACTTGTCCACACTCAAAGTACCATCAACCAATCCCAACTTGTTCTTTTCTAACAACTGGATTCGCATCGCACGACTCCATAACGAGTAATTCTCTGATCCTGTCAATCGTATTGAGATGATAGCAACTCCAGTAGTGTCTGAAGGATGAAGATAAAGTGGATGATTATGATCAATGTCAGTTTTAGACATTGTTAAAGATCAAATCAACAGAAAATCACAACAAATTACAGAGATCTACAAAGATTATCAATAGGAAACATAACAAATTACAGAAATCTACAAAGATTAGGCAAGATCTAACTCACACCCCAAAAGCTAGCTCAAAGGGAGGAGGATTGCCCAAGCCTTATAAGGAGTCCACCCATCTCATTAACCACCGATGTGGGACTTTTTGTCATTCTTTAACACCCCACCTCACGCCCAGTGCTTAGCATCTGGTTCGTGGGCAATTTTGATTTGGGGGCCCCAACATCGGGTGAGATGGGACCTGCTCTGATACCATCTTGAATTATTGAGAATCTGTAACCTAATCTATGCAGAGAAGATGGAGAAGATGAAGACTCATCATTTAGAGAGAAAATTGTAATTGTGTGTATAGAAAAAATTAATACCCATATAGGTTGTTACAACATATTTATAATGTGATTAAGCATATCTAACTACCTATCACATGCAAGTTAAGATGCTAAAACTAACTTCCAACTAACTTGATAAAAGACTAACTAACTCACTAGTTATATTTACTTCAATGCCAATCTTGTACATGAATCAACCTATTCCCATTTCTTCAGTTATCAAATTTGATTCAATTTTATACGATAAATACCTATTTATTTTTTAAAAAACTATATTCAAAAGAGAAAATATAATATGCTAGACTTCATTCAAAAAGAAATAATTATCTTGGTTCCGTTGGATCTTGTGATTCTTGTACCGGAACTCCAATCATGTTTAACTTTGGCTAATATTATTATTTATTAGCTAATTTACTGAGTAATGAACAAGCTATCAATATTGTTGCACGAATAAAAGATGTATTATACCGTGTTTGCCTGGTTGTTATTTATTGTATTGTGTTATTAATTTAAATATAATATATATTCGAATTATTACTCAAATTTTATTATGTAGCATCGTTTGAATTTATCGTTAGGTAAAGACGGAAATATCCTCTTTTTTTTTTCTGTAACGGACAATTTGGTGTGGTTACATCATTAACTTAATATTTTCTTATTATTATGTCTTATTATTAAATAATTTTATTTTATAGCTTACTCTACCTTTTCATAGTGGCTCTAGTCCGTACCTTACTTTTCTTATACGTTATCATTCAAATAATTGACGTGTGACATTATATAGTGACGAAAAACGATACAATCTATCCAAATAATATATTTTCTTAAAATAATACTGTACGATATAATATAACATATCATGAAATAATACGTAAAACATTCGAACAAAATGTAAATTAGCGTGCCACATTTTTCACATAAAAAATAATATAGCTAATTATTAGGATTACTTGTAATAAGTTAACTGATTTTGTTAACCTATTTGTAATCATTAGCACTTTGTGTTGTAACCACTTAACTGTATTATATAAAATACCCCTTTTATCCATTTTTTTATAATATATATATATATATATATATATATATATATATATATATATATCAAATTGAACATTATCAATACATAAAACCATCCAAACATTGTGTTATTTAGTGGGCCACATTTTTTACATAAAAATAATATTTATATTATGTATGTATATATATCAGTTTAGTTGAGTATTTTATTCGATTTCTTTGAACAAAATTAAAATCAAATTGAACATTATCAATACGTAAAACCATCCAAACATTGTGTTATTTAGTGTGCCATATTTTTCACATAAAAATAATATTTATATTATGTATGTAATTATTAAAAAAAAAATATATATGTTGATTTAGTTTAATTATTTCTTCGTTCTCTTTGAACAAAATTAAAATCAAATTGACTATTATCATTTTTAAAAAAAACATAAAGTCAAATCAAATAAAAATCATTCTATTTAATAAATTTGATTCGATTTTTGATTTTGAATCATTTTTATTCAAACCGCGAATCCGCATACTCATTTAAAGAGCCCAAACATTTCAAAGACGAAATTACCCTCAATATATAATAGAATAATCTTGTTAATACTAGGATAATAGAGTCAATTTTCTGGGTTTAATCAGACTCTTCTCCTTGCCTCTTCTTCCTCAATGTGGTAAACCCTAGCACCAAACAAGATTCAGATTTAACGGTTCGGGTCAAGTTTTTCCGGCCGGAACACGGGAAGGTACGGAATGGGTCGACCGGAACCCCATGTTATCTATTCCCACACTTTCAACCACCCCCAACTCGATGAGTATGTAGACGAGGTAACTGAACATCTAATGCAGTTATATAGACAATACCAACTAGTTTGTTAGTTTGTTCTTTGGTTTTTATAAGCAAATTGTTTAAATTTTGGTAAGGGGAGGAACTAATGGTCATGTTATGTGGAGAATTATTGTTTTTTATTGTTTAAACTGTCTAAATTCTTATAAGGGATGTTTTTTTTTTTTTTTTTTTTTTTAATGTCATTGCTGTATCTGTGCTTGCAGGTGTTATTTGCAGACCCGGTTGTTGTCACTTCTTGTGAGATTGTTGAACAGAATGCCCCTTCCGCGTGTTCTTCGCTGAAGATTGTGGGGTATGGTTCCTATTCATACTTTCTTATTTCGGTTATGTGTAACAGCACAGGTGTTGGTGGTTGTCATTATTTTCTTGAATTAAGTAGTATGCACCATGAAGTAATATTGCACAAAGGTGTATTTAATCTGTCCTTGGGAGTGTGAATTCAAAGATTTCTAGGTTGGTTACTTTTGATGTTTTATTGCATTAGTGTTTGCTTACAGTGGAAGGGGTGGTGGTTCTGAGACCATCAGACAATCAGGTTATCAATGTTGACATGATAAGTAAGGAAGCAAAAAAAAAGGATGTGTCTGAGACGTGTCATTCCTTAGAAAATTTAGGAAGCGTAATTTGTCAAAGACTTGTTAGATATAAATATTTGATTTTAAGTCTGAAGTTTACGGCTTGGTTCTACTCAGCTTTGAACATATTCTACACTCTTTGTGATGATCTGGTGAATGCAGGGAAAACATATTCATTTAATTTCTTAGTTCGTGATTCGGAAATTAAGGAAACCTTTACATGTTCATCTGGGTTAAGCCGAAAGTCAAAAGCCTATGTCAAATACTGATAAGCTTATGATTTTCTTTTTCAAGTGACTGTGGTCAGCAAGGAGGTATATACAGTGAAAAGTGTTTTTTTGGTGCCCAAGTAGAACTAATAAAAAATGCCTCACAGCCGCAGTAACTTTGCAAGTCAGTAAAGTAGATCTTTTGGAATTCTAGCTTATGCTATTCATAAGTAGAAAATCTCTAGTGTTCTAACCAGAAGTGCATCTCTCAAGTCTCAACCAGATTTTTATGGGATCTTGCTGTTAGTTCTTCACCAACATGCTGCTATGATTTTAAACTTTTAAGTCAAACGGATCCTAAAAGATATCACATCCTCTCCTATAAATCTGCTTTTACATTGTTAGGACAAATTTACCCATTATTGGTTGAAGAGGATTATACTCTTTTATGAAATTGTTATCATCTTGCTTTTCTGGAGCTTGGTGGAATTATGAAGAGATGAACTTTATATGTGTCGCATGATTGTTATGACTTAGAAATACCTTTAGACATTTTCATGAAAGTTTATCCAGTTCTAACTTTAAAATGAGAATTTCTCTTGACGTATAATTTGACACTACCTTTCATTTTGTCCAGGGCCACTTCACCACCCTCATTTGCTTTGAAGTTTTTGTCCATTGTGAGGGAGAGACGAGGTTTAGGCGTCTATGTCAGCCTTTCTTGTATTCCCATTCTTCATCAAATGTTCTTGAAGTTGAGGTACAAGTAATATTTGTTTTATTGTCTTATTATATGATGTCTTAAACTTGGGTTGTGTTTAGGATTTTGTTGGAGAACTAAGAATTAATCATATGATGGTCTTTTTATTCAGCAGTACTTAAACGTTCATATGTATAATCCGTACAGATTTTTTTCGATAAATCCTTATGGCAGTTCTTATTTTGTGGCCTTTAATAACGTCCTGCTGTAATTTGCTTGTATTTCTTCACTCTTATAACTGAAGCTTCCATTCTAACCACAGTGCATTTGGAGGAATTTGTTTTGTATTCTCCTGTTACAGTGTCGCACTGGTTTCTTTGGTAGGTTATCTTGAAAAAATAGCCTTTTCCTGAATGGAGTATGTTTAGAATTAGATCTCAAATGGTTTGTTTTACCCTTTATAGTATATTATCCAAAACTTTTGACGTCTATACAATCGAGAGAGAAACCTATTAGCCCATATTGAGTCCACCTGCCATAATTTTTTTTTGAAACT